>MJUU01015340.1:358418-387215 GCA_002080025.1 Modiolus philippinarum | reverse complement strand
AATTCCAACATCTTGATTACGTCATTCTCAGTGTACTTCTTGTTTGACTCAGTGTGGTTCTTTACAAAATATGTTTTGTCTTTCCCTACTACTAAATAAGTGTATCTGCGTTCTCCGTTTTTAGTGCAGAAACATTGATGGATCAAATCCGAAATTACTGTTTTCAATTTATTGTGTGGCAGGGTAGTATAAAGAGTAGAAAAATCAAAGGTTTGTATGCTGTGGCAATGGGTAAGACTGCTAGAGGATAGCTGTTCGAGAAGATCTTTCGAATTTTTTAGAATCCACATCTGATTGACGCCGCTCGTGGAGTAGACTTTATCACAGTAACTTTTTAGGCCATCTCTGACTGCGGTCAATAAAGTGGTAAGGAGCTTAGAAAGTGGCTTAGTGGTGCATCTGGAAGACCCCGCGATAAATCTCTGTTTGTATGGGTTTTTATGAAGCTTAGGGACCCAGTAGATGTAGGGGAGCTGATTGTTATCATCATCCGCTTTGATGCCAAAGGATGCTAAAACAGAGTTGTGATTTTCTATAATCTCCTCCCTTGATAGTGTAGTGGGAGTATAAGTAGGGTTTCCTGATGAACTGTCAATTCCCATCTCCTCAACCAGACAGTCAAGATAGTGTTTCTTACACACGAACAGTATGTTGTTAGAAGCTTTGTCTGCAGGGACAATGACGTAATTATCATGGAGGTTGTCCATAGTTTTCCTAACGAGGGGATCTTCAAATATATTTCTGGGATTTCTGGATTTCATTGATGTTTTTAAACGCCGAATACGATTCACAATTAACGACTTAATCCAGTCGGACAGCGTCTCGACATCTTCTTTCTCTTTCTTTGCCCACGTCTAAATTATCAAAATGGCTTCCATTGCCATGGAAACTGAGAAAAGTGATAGAAAACTTTTTTTTCAAAAATGCTCTAAAAACGACAAACCATGTATATAGACTGAATATGAAGTGTAGAAAACCCTATATGATAAGCACAGTCAATTCGTTGTTCACAGCAAAAAGAAAATATTAAAAATGCTCAGAATTGTTACTTTACAGACAGTTTAGACCTATCTAAAACATTTATTGAGTCGATCCTACCTATCAAATAACAAAATACCGAAGTTACTGTTAATTTGGTTTCTGCATATTCGCATTTCGACAACTTATATCTCTTCAGTGCAGATCAAAACAATATTTGGAAGTCCATAAATCGAAGTACGTGTAAAAGCCGACAGAGAACAAAAACCAAAGCATCTAAATAGAAAATTCAGCTATGGACAGAGCTATGCATGAGGGAGATACTCCTTAGTTTTCAACAAAATTTTATTAAAATTAGATATTGCATTTTTCAAAATAAAATCGGTTTTCGGGCCAACACCGAATTAATGGCTACTGGGTTGGTGAGTACCTAAATGAACAGAACCGTTACCCAGTCTGAGACTGAGAATTCAGATTTACGACCGTTACCATGGAAATTGAAAAAGGCAGTAAAACTTATGAAAAAATGTCGTCTGGTTTGGACAACTTCATTCACCAAATGTGTTGACTGTACATCTGTTGTCTGGTATCTAGTTAACTTTATCTCTAAGACTCCTCATAAAATTTGAAACTTGTCCTATGAGGACCAACAAGTGAAGTTTTCAGCACTTTTGGAATTTATCATCTTTTCTGAAAGAGCCTGACTATAATTGAATTCCTTTTAAATAGTAATTGTCACTGGATCCTCGTAGTGGAGCGGAAGAACCTTTTTGGGGATACCGAAAGTGGCCAATTTATTCACTAAAAACTCTTTAAAAACAAATTAATAATAATATAAACATGAAAATTAAAATAAACAAATTAACTACAACTGCACTTTCTCCCGAATAAGTAGGAATGAAACAGCGATAAAAGAATCTATTTTCTCTAATTTCTAGCAAATATAAACACCTCCTGACTAATGGGTTATCGAAATGATAATCAACATAGGTATTATTTGATCTCAGTTGGCGATTGGTCGATCATGTAAATGTCTCGTGTCAGTTTCTAGAAATAGTGCAACTGGATGTTGATGAAATTAACACCTGCATCATTGTCTAGCGGAACGGTTTTTGCATTTTTATTACTACGATAACTCAATTTATTGATAATATTTTATCAAAACCATTTTATTCAACACCCCTTTCAATGAATGGCGCAAGGATACACATTGAACGATGATAGCAACAAAATGGCGCCATACTTTAGACTGGAGACTACGGAGATCGCTTCACTTCAAATAAATTGAGTTGAAATTAGAGAAACAATCTCTAACATTGTGTTCCGGTTTATTACGACAATTTCTCACATCTCGATAGTTAAATTTTCACATTTTAAAGTTCTCGGATAAACCTCGAACTTTAAAATGTGAAAATTTAACTATCTCGATGTGAGAAATATACGTAATAAACTGGAAACAATGTTAGAGACTACATATCCAGTATCTTTACAGAAAAAGTCAAATGTCCTGATGGATGGGATTCAAGTGACAATGTATGTAAAATTCTGATGAGCACACTGGGAGATGATGAATCTAAATGTACTGACAAGGAGGGAGAGAAAGAATATGTACAATCTATGTCAAGGTCTAGTGGTAATGACAAGGAAGTGATTATTGCCTGGTGTGTTATAAATCGTAAGTAATGGGTATTGACTGGTGTTCATGGTGTAGCCGTGTCTCATTATAACGATAAAATATTATAGAACATCTTTTTCTCCAGTGGAACAAATACTGACAGTATTTGTTCCTATCGGAATAAACATCATATACCAGATGTTCCAATAGTTATAGATTATCACATGGCATTTTTCATATCACATCCTTTATCAGCCCAAGTTCGTAATAGCAGCCTTGAGATGATTTTACGACCGAGGGCTGATGAAGGATGTGATATGAAAAATGACTGACATGTAATGATATTTCTATCATATACTTTATATTTTTATTCATGCAGCAGACATTTCTTTGCGCAAATCAGTAAAGAAACGGAGAAATACTAATACATGTAAAAAATCACAGAAATGGTTTAATACTGATTTGTATCACATGAGACAACGCCTGGTAAATTATGGTAAAATATACTCAAGATATCCCAAAGACCCTCAAGTTAAAGTTGTATAGGGAATACAATAAAGTACGCAAGTTTACAAGAAAAGAATACAAAACTAAATTGATGCATGAGCTTGAATCTATGCATGATAACAACCCCAAACAATACTGGAATATGCTAAATGAACTTAAAGAAAACAGTTTGATTCTACTACATGCACTGACTGTATACCACCTTCAAAATGGTTAAACCATTTTCAGAGATTAAATGAGGGGAAAGAAAAATTTAGTCACAGAATAAAGGAATTAGAAAACAAACTTAAGAACCTAGAAAATGGGATTTGCTTTAATGAACTTGACTTTCCAATATCGGAAAAAGAGATTATTGATGCAATTTCACAACTGAAGTTAAATAAATTCCCAGGTTTGGATAATATCTCAAATAATATGATTAAGAGTAGCAAGTCTACTCTTACAAAATGTTTTCAAAAAATGTTTAATGCTTGCCTTAGTTGTGGGATATACCCTGTCAGTTGGGCAGAAGGGTATATTACACCATTACATAAAGCAAATGATATTACAGACCCCACTAATTATCGGGGACTCACAATTACCAGCTCAATTGGGAAACTATTCAATCGAGTGCTTAATACACGTCTTGATAAGTTCTAAATGAAAAACAAAATTATAGATGATTGCCAGATTGGCTTCAGACACAAGGCCAGAACTTCTGATCACATGTTTGTTCTAAAATGTATTATTGACAAATATTGCAACAAAAAAGATGGAAGAGTCTATGCCTGTTTTGTTGACTTTCAAAAAGCTTATGACACTGTCATTCATACTGGGATGAAGATAAAGCTTTTAGAAATGGGAGTT
The DNA here is from genome assembly GCA_002080025.1 of Modiolus philippinarum. Taxonomy (NCBI): domain Eukaryota; kingdom Metazoa; phylum Mollusca; class Bivalvia; order Mytilida; family Modiolidae; genus Modiolus; species Modiolus philippinarum. The sequence goes on along the minus strand of MJUU01015340.1, from coordinate 383,269 downwards.
GGCACACTATTCTATAATATCATAAAAAATATGTATTTACTAAGTAAATCCTGTGTAAAAGTAAATAATGTGGTATATTAAAATTGGTGTAAAACAAGGGGATAATCTTAGTCCAAATCTTTTTAATATATTCATTAATGAGTTGCCAAAGTATCTCAAACAATCAGAATCAGATACTGATATAATGCTAAATGGAAAGCCTCTTAATTGTTTATTTTATGCTGATGACATTATTATTTTTTCTAAGTCACCAGAAGGACTTCAGAAGAAACTTGATATTTTAAATAATTAATGTAATGACTGGTGTTTAACTGTTAATACTAATAAAACAAAGATTTTGATTTTTAACAAGGCAGGCAGACTAATCCAGCATACTTTTAAAATAAATGATGCTGAACTTGAGTGTGTCAGTAAATACAAATATTTGGGCATAAAATTTTGTTCGTCAGGTTCGTTTGCCACTGCTCAAGAAGAACTCTACAAAAAGGCTCTTAAAGCTTATTTCAAGTTTTCAAAAGATTTATTATCCTTAAATCCTTCGGTTAAAACTAGTATGCATGTTTTTGACCATACGATCAAGCCAATAATGTTATATGGCTGTGAAATATGGGGCATGTTTAACCCATTCACTTCTAAATTCAGAAATGGAACACTTGGCCTTGATAAAATATATGATAAATGTCCTGCTGAGAAACTACATTTAAAATTTTGCAAGTACATACTTGGAGTACATTCAAAGACGACTAATATTGCAGTATTATCAGAATTAGGACGCTTTCCTATATATTTTAATATTGTGAAGTCAATGGTCAAATATTATTATAGAGTGGAAAAGGTGTGCTCCTTTTTCCATTGTTAAATGATGCTTGTATAGAATCTAAAATATTAGCAGATTCAAACAAAAGTTCATGGTGTGCTTCCTTGAATTATGTCCTAAATATATTAAAATCTACAAAATCAAACAGTTCCTTGAGCAATAAACATTTAGGCCCTAAAGATATTGTTGATTTTTTTGTATTAGAATGGAATAAAAACCTCATGAAAAATGCAGATGGCAAATTAAGCAGCTATATTTTGTGCAAAAATAATTTGAGATGTGAGGGGTATTTGTCTATAATAAACAATTTTGAATTAAGAAAATGGCTAACACGTTTACGCCTATCAGCACACTCTCTAAAGATTGAGAGAGGTAGACATCAGGGTATCCCAAGACACAATAGGACATGCTCCAGGTGCTCCAGTAACGAAGTCGAGGATGAAATACATTTCCTCTTCCATTGTGATGCACTTAGTGACAAAAGACATAAATTACTATCTTCTATAGAGGAGAATTGCACTGATTTTAAGAATTTAGATTCAAAAACAAATTTATATGGTTAATGAATGTTGAAAACAAAGAAATTTTAACCGAATTGTGCATATTCATTAAAAGTAATGAAAAATTCAAGATTTCAATGTTTTAATTTATTTCGTTAAATGCAATCTTTTTTTTCCCTCATATATATATTTTTGGAGCAATGGACATGTTCTACTGGAGGTGGCACTTTTTCTGGTTTACATAAACCTAAGTTATTGCCAATGAAGTAAAGTTCATACAAATATATGAGAATTCCATATTGTGAAAAATTTATTTAAATTTCAAGAAATCGCACCCATATTTTTGCATCTGACCATTTTGATGGAAAAGTATTTCCATCTCTTTAATTTCGATATAAGTTAGTTTATTAATCATTTTAATCTTAATCGAATTTGATTCAAACCATATGCACATAGTGTATGTGCTAGGAAAATGACATACATAATATTGAGTTATCCAAGAATGGTGACTCTTGCATCTAATCAACTGCCTTGTACAGCACTTGTTTTTTTTTGCACTAGTCACGAGGTGGATTCCTCTTATTTTAGATTGTCATTTCCGTGTTAAATTTAATTTGTTGCCAAATGCAAGGTGAAAGGAGACTGACTAGTTTACATAGTGATAATAGATTCCTATATGCGTCGGCCCTTGGTGACTCTTGCATCTGATCAACTACTACAAACAGTACTTGATTTCTTGCACTAGTCACGAGGTGGATTGTTTCACTATGTCACCTCTCTATCATCCTCTTTTATTTTATTTATTATATATTCTTTATACTATATTTTTTCACTTGAAATCTCTAGACTTTGTGCCACCTCTAGTACATAATCGGCAACATTCACTTGTGATAAACCAGAGACATTTAGTAACATGTGTTTAATCGTCTCTGGATACATACTGTTTATTGTATATGACTGTTTTTTTTATATATATATGTAATAATGTAATACTTGTAATGACTTTGCCCTGCATGGGCCCTTGATTGGAATAAACATATATTTTTTTTATTTTTTTTTATACTTCAAATGGCGGAAAGGTATGCGAAAATTACCGGAAGCAGTTGATAAAAATGTCATATCAGCCCGCTTCGTCATTTATTTGTTGAAATCATCCAGTTTTATCTAGATGTAAATATGATAAGAATTAAGTAATACCTATGTTAATATTAATATTTCTTCCAAAGAACTTCCATCAGGTGGAACAAATTATACGCTGACAGTCATACATTGTTCGTTCTTCGAACATATGATATGACAAGTTATATGATTTATTACAGTTTTCAATCATTGGTTTTTTTTTTCCTCTGTTGCCATTTTTGCCTTGTCTATGTAATCATCATTTCCCTCTCCTTCGGTGTACTGTCGTCGTTGTTTTGAAACAGCCACTCAAAATTTAGTTTTTCAACCCAATCTGTTTTAATTTTGAGCTTATTCCCTATATTTGGCTTTATTTAGGCGAGATAATATATGTACCACCCAAGAGTGATGGAATTATTGTACCCTTTTCTTCACCTCGGCATGCGTCCGTTCGTCCTGTTATGATCCATTTTCCCAGATACTGTAAAGTAAATGAGAACCGAACTTTCAGTCTAAAAGTAATAATCCAAAGATAAAGATACAATGACAACACAGAAAACACATACAACACGGACCAATATATAACCATGGATGAGATCAGGTGCACTTAGAAAAGTGTAAGTTGGAGATTGGATGGCATGTTTAACCTATATTTCATGCTTGAGTAGCTCTGGTAGAATCTTTGATAGTGCTCCATCTTGAGTGGCTTTGGTTGATTTTACGTGACTGTGAACTTTTTACAAGAAATAAAAAAAATACAAAGAAAGCTGGTAAGCAGATATAGATCTTGAATAGTACTGCGGAGAGCTCCAAGATGTTTGACGTTTGACTTGTATTTCCCGTACCTCGAGCAGGGTGGTTTAAGTGTTGTCTTTAGGTTTAGTCTCCATAAATTATAAGTAATAGAACGATGAATTATTAGCACAATTTAGATCTTAATCTGCATTAATTTGCCCTGTGATCTATATTTCAAGATTTTCAAGGATCATTCTTATGAATCGGTATAAGGTAAGATTTCTAGCTTACATAGGTGATTTTTTTCCAGATTTTGAAGGATTTGCGGATTTTTTTTACCATGTTTCCTTAACCATAATTAAATTTTTTGGCTGGAACTTATATATGTGTTCATACGCATCATATGATGTCTTCCAATTTTGTAAAGTTGCACAACAGTTATGACTCACACTATATATCAGATATATAGGAAATTAAACACACACACACACACACATACTTGTATTCACCTGAATCTGACTACACCAGAAAAAATACCTGAATTACACTACACTATGATTGCAGTGTCCTAGACAAATTCTAACAGCATGATATTGAAGCTNACAGTTATGACTCACACTATATATCAGATATATAGGAAATTAAACACACACACACACACACACACACACACACACATATATATATATATATATATATATGCTGTCTATAAATTCAGTCAACGTGGAAACTTTTAATATACATAATATATATTTCAACTTAATGATGCAGAAATAATCTAAATTTATATAAATTTATTTCGTTCTCTTATCTTGCAGGCAATGCAAACCCGGATTTAACTAATATTGGCTTCAGCTCTTCAGAGGCGACCCCAGAGGGAGATACAGAAAGCAGTCAGGTCAACGAGGATTAATATCAATAAAGGATATTCTTTTTATATTTTCAATTATTCAAGTTATTACTGATGTATTTACCAGGTTTGCATAAATATGTCTAAAACAAATTATTTCCTCGTTATATAAAGCCAAGAGATTTTGTCGTGTTCGCTACTCCATTTTAAAATGAATAGGGTTTCAAATAGACATGATTTTATGTTAGAAAATTAAAAAAGAAACAATTTAAGTGAAAAAAATGATAGGTTGACGATCTAGTTTTTGAGATTTAAGTGATTAAAAATTTGCTCACAAAGATGTATAAAATGAAACTGATGGAAAAAAATAAGAGGGTCAGTGGGCAAAAAATTATAATACTTTTAAATGGATAAAACCCAAAGATTCCGAAAATCTGACAAAAATCCCAAAACATGAGGAGCGAACCTCCTTAATTGAATTATAACCATTCATTTCTACATCGTTTCTTCCTTTTTGGATATGTTTCAAAATTCATTAACAAACTTCACTTCTTCAAACGTACATTTTCCGATACTTTCCTGTTGTTTCAAAGTAGCTTTCACGTTCCACCATTTTCATATGAAGCCTTATAAGCCGATACTAAAACTTTCCTATACCATACTATGGGTATGGAAAACACTCGTTATTCCCGATTGGGCACATTTGTGAAATCGAAATGGATTTATTGCTTTATTTTGTGCCATGCCAATACGCTTTATATCATCAACTAGTATGAATCAAGTAACAAATCAACAGACTTTTGGTAGACACAGAATACATAAACAGTCATTACTGTATGGCATTCTGCTTTGTTTATCCGTATAATAGCTATGAAACAGTGAAAGTAGCATTTTAGCTGTTGACGACTTCGGATCTTGAGAGGTATTGATGAATGTTAAAAACTATGCTACAATCATCCTGGTTGTATTATTACGGCTGATGCTACAGATCACCCATATGACATAATGGTTTGCCGGTTGATTCAGTGCTTTTTTTCCGAAATTTGCTTTTTGTCCGATTTTGCTTTTTGTCCGACAATTTTGCTTAATGTCTGAAACTTTTGCGTTTAGTCCAACGCTCTTTGTCCGATTTTGCTTTTTGTCCGTCGCTTTTTGTCCGATTTTGCTTTTTGTCCGACAATTTTGCTTAATGTCCGAAACATTTGCGTTTAGTCCGACGCTTTTTGTCCGATTTGCTTTTTGTCCGACAATTTTGCATAATGTCTGATTTTTGCTTTTAGTCCGTTATTTATGCAACTGAGAATGACAATTTTGCTTAATGTCCGATATTTTTGCTTTTAGTCCGTTATTTATGCAACTGAGAATGACAATTTTGCCTTTTTGTCCGATTAACACATAAAGCAGGTTCAATAATTACAAACCAATTGAGATCATGAATGGGGGGGGGGGTCATGAATGAGGCAATTATATGTCTGTCAACTATTCACGTATGACGAAAGAGTGAGCTGTCGGTTACAATTGTTAAATGTGACCATGCAAGGACTGTTGTGACCAAGTTTTGTTCCAATCGGCCCAGTGGTTTCAAAGAAAATCTTTGAATTAGAAGTTTACGGCGGACACAGAGCGCCAATTGATTTCAAAAATAATACTGGGGAAAGTGTTGCCATGAAACAGGAATTTCACTGTTGCAGAAATTTCTTAAAGTTTTGAAACCAAGCGTGAAAAAGTATTATAGATGTGCTAGCCCTGGTGTTATGCTGGTTATAGTGTCATTGGTATCTTTAGTTTCGAGTTCACACATGTATAGGTGTATTAGATAATGGCAATCGTTAAATTGGGTAGAAATCATGTAAAAGTTGTCAGAATGCATAGCCAAGTGCAGAGAACAAATTTACTGTATGATTTTATTTATAAAATCAAAAATGAAATAATGTGTTTGGGTACTATTTTAGCCCTTTTTGAACTAACGTGACGTCATGCGAACGAAGGAATAATCCAAACTCATCGGACGCCTGTGTATACATGTAATAGGTCGGCACCAAAAGAGACATAACTTGCTGCATCCCATAAATATTTTTGCTTCCAGTTGAATTAATTCATATACACTGTCCGTGAAGTATTTAAGATCCCCAATGGTTGACATATGGGATTAGGTGTCGACCTGCCGGATGCATTTTAAAGGTGACATACCAAAGGCTAATGTAACCAAGTTGGTTCCGATTGGCTTTGATTTAAACATATTGATTTTGCTCACAAAATGCAAAGGGAATCAGACAAATATTTTAAAGAGACTAAATTTACAGTAAGTTCGGTATTTTGTTATTTATTGCAACTTATAAAAGTCACAAATACAATACAATTACATTAATAATAGATTGGCTTCTTCACTTTATAAGTGATCATAGAATGCTTTTCCAAAGTGTCCAATATTAATGATTCTCGATGACAGCCATCTTGGATTTATATGGACTTTCAAAAGGACGTTTTTGAACAAGTTTGGTTCTAAGTGGGCAAGTAGTTTCAAATGATACCTTATCATATGTTTTCCGTAGGGCTCAATGTAGAACAATGTTCCTTGTTTGAACGAGACACGGACCTGTCAGATATACTATTTTAAGGGGAACATTCAAGGACTATTGTGACAAAGTTTATTTTCAAATGGATCAGAAAAGATCTCTTATATGGTTATTTAGGCTAGCTTAGAATTTCTAGGTAGATGCTTTGGAAAATAATATAAATTAAATTTTGTGAAACATTCTATAGAATAGGGTGATAACTCCAAAATGTGTTATCTTTCTTCAACATTGCATGGTAGGTAAATCTGATAATGCTGATCGTTTTATTCTCAGCATTGTTTTTAAAATGTAAAAATATTTACCCCCCACCCGAAATAAAATCGAAATGTACCCATGTTTAAAGGTATGTACGGCCCTATAGTATTTAGCCCTTGGACACATTTTTAAAACAAAATACCCGGGTAATTCCTCAGACTATGCTTACTTAAAATTATCTGAATGGTTTCAGAGGGGAAGACTTTTTAAAATTGAAAGACGGACGGAAAACAAATACCGACATACGGACTGACAGGTCAAATGATCTAATAAGCTCTGTGCTCCTATTTCTGAAACCGGTGGGTCCTTTTGGCATCTTGTTTTGAAATGGTTCAGATCAATTTTATTCTTTTATTGGAACACGTTTTAAGAAACAAACAGGAAAAGAAATGCATCGATATCTCTTCAAAAAATAAAAGCTTGCCCATTTACCCCCTTTTTTCTTTTGTTGCTCAAAAAACGGCAATTTCTACCTCAAATCTGTCGACATGATAAATAAAGATTATACCCTGAAGTATTTTACATTATCCAAACTCAATGAAAAATTGATCAAAATATACCGTCCAAGATGTTCAAACACCAAATCAAACGACTTTTTGGTCCAATTTGGAAAAAATTAAAACTTCACTCCTGGTTTGTTTGGATGCAATCTTGATGTAAGAGAATAGGTGTCCACAAAGTTTGTGATGGAACAAAACGTGTCTCCCCTCTAAAAGGGGAAAACATATCGGTAATTAAATTTGAAGAGATGATGAGTCCAGGAAATTAAATGTTTTGCATACAAGATTAAGACACCAAAGTAGCTCATTAAATGCTGACCTTTCTCGTATTCATGTAGTGAACGACTCAAAATGCAGATGTGATGCTGCACATGAAGATGCGGTCCATTACTTTTTTGAATGTCCTCTTTACCAAAACGAAAGAATATTATTGGTTGGCAGTTTAAATCCAAATGACTTCAATATAGAAACATTACTGTTCGGAAACGATGACAACAATGATAATTTAAACTCAGAAATTTTCAAGTACGTTCGCACATATATTCGTCAAACTATGCGGTTTTAATTAAATGGTATAGTACTGTAAACTAATAAGAAGTATCACCCTTTTTGCTTGTGTTTTGTTGTTTCTTTTTATATCTTGTAACAATATTTATATAATGTGCTTTGCTGTTATATGTACAATATATCTATGTAAGGAGGGGACTTTAAATAAGTTGTGACAACTTGTTGTCCAATCCTTTGGTCACTTTTTGGCAATAAAATATTACAACAACAACAACAAGTCCAGGTTGAAGATGAAAAATAAAAGGGTTGTTCCATTCCTTTGTGTTACTATAAACAACGAAAGGATACGATGTAATTACACATAAGGCAAACTCTCTACAAATACATGGTAGAAAAGCAATGGAAAGCTTTCATTGACATTTTTCATCTTGAAATAACCATGAAGCCTACAAAAAGTGGTTTTGTTATTAACTCGTGATGAAATCATGACGGCCCCTACCATTGCCTTGTGGGGAAATCATTGCTTAATCTCAACGCTATTTCCGTGTATTTTTGGGCCATTTTCTGCATATTTATCATACTTGTTTTATTGCGCAACACAGATGTCGTTGAAATTTCGTACAGATTATTTCCACTGATATGCTTTTTCGGTCCAATAAAATGCAAAGCGGGGGATAAATCTGTTACCTACGTTTCTACCTGTAGGCATGGAGACTGTACAACTCTTCAGCACCACTGTACAGCCTTCGGCTACGCCTCAGGCTGCAGAGAACTGCTTCAGGGTGGTAAAATCAGAATGCCTACGGGTATAAACGTAGGTAACTGATAATGCACCGACGGGGCATAGAAAGGGAAACAACTGGCAAATTTATCTTAATATCACTTTCCACAACCACAACATATAACCAAGCACAGTGCACCTAGTCTATTTCAAAAAAGGAGGCATATTTAAATCATTGCACGAATGAAAATATCGAAGTAACCAAAATTACAATGCCGCAATTTAAAAGTATGGAGTACAATAACTGAAATATTGAGAGCTAACATCCTGGCACGGGGAATCTTTTTATCACGGATTCTATACCACAGGGAAGAGAAACTCCAATCTGTAACTAAAATTATAGGATAAGGAGTACATGCACAATATGCCTCCTTTTTTGAAATAGACCGAGTGCATTGTGATTGGTTATATGTTGTGATTGCCTTCTTGTGTAGTGTTTTTGTAATTAAAAGTGATTTTAAGATAAATTTGCCAGTTGTTAGGCGACGGGTGCATTATCAATTACCTACGTTTATACCCGTAGGCATTCTGATCGTACCATCCCGAAACACTTCTATGCAGCCTGAGGTGTAGCCGAAGGCTGTACAGTAGTGCTGAAGGGTGGTACAGTCTCAATGCCTACGGGTAAAAACGTAGGTAACGGATTTATCCCCGGCTTTGCCTTGTATTGGACCGAAAAAACATATCAGTGGAAATAAATTTGTACGAAATTTCAACGACATCTGTGTTGCTCAATAAACAAGTATGATAAATATGCAGAAAATGCCCCACTTTCCATGTCGAGGATGGTACCTTAGGTACCAACCTCAGACCTTGTTGTTTTTAGGCGATTTGATTTTGGTATAGTGATTTCCGAATTTTACTCACTACTTACTAACATCATAGAATAAGTGACGTTAGCACAAAGGAATTTCATGGTACTGACACTAGCAACGTTCTTAAAAACGAAACGGGTGCATGGGTTTTGTACTAACGGGCTTTCATCGAATCAAAAGCCGGCATTCATCACAAGCCGGGGATAATAAGTTTTACCCTTGCCCGTACGTACGTACATACGTACGTCCGTACGTACGTCCGAAATTTTCGTCAAAGATTTCTCAGCTTGTGTATGCAGGAATGATTTGATATTTGGTCTGATGCTTTGGTATGAACAGTTGTACTGTGTCTCCCCATTTCAAGTCCGTCACTCATCTACTTCCTGTTTGCCGACATATCTGTATGGCGGGCGCGTCCGTTTCCCATGGACACATTTTCTTTATTTTCAGTTGTTGGATCCGGCATCCATGAATACAAGAAAAGATACACGGACATAGCGTTGTTCGAGATTAAACAATAGTTTCCCCACAAGGCAATGGTAGGGGCCGTCAAGATTTCACTACGAGTTATGAACAAAGCCAGTTTTTTGGGCTTCATGGTTATTTCAAGATGAAGAACGTCAATGAAAGCTTTCCATTGCCTTTTTCACCACGTATTTGTAGAGAGTTTGCCTTATGTGCAATTACATCATATCCTTTCGTTGTTTATAGTAACACAAAGGAATGGAACAACCCTTTTATTTTTCATCTTCAACCTGGACTCATCATCTCTTCAAATTTAATTACAGATATGTTTTCCCCTTTTAGAGGGGAGACACGTTTTGTTCCATCAGAAACTTTGTGGACACCTATTCTCTTACATCAAGATTGCATCCAAACAAACTAGGACTGAAGTTTTATTTTTTTCCAACCCATCTCGAGAAAATTGGACCAAAAAGTCGTTTGATTTGGTGTTTGAACATCTTTGACGGTATATTTTGATCAATTTTTCATTGAGTTTGGATAATGTAACATACTTCAGGGTATAATCTTTATTTATTATGTCGACAGATTTGAGGTAAAAATTGCCGTATGAGCAACAAAAGACAAAATAGGGTAAAATGGGCAAGCTCTTATTTTTTGAAGAGATATCGATGCATTTCTTTTCCTGTTTGTTTCTTAAAACGTGTTCCAATAAAACAATAAAATTGATCTGAACCATTTCAAAATTAGATGCCAAAACGACCCACCGGTTTCAGGAATAGGAGCACAGAGTTAAAAAGATCATTTGACCTGTCAGTCCGTATGTCGGTGTTCGTTTTCCGTCCGTCTTTCAATTTTTAAAAAGTCTTCCCCTCTGAAACCATTTAGATAATTTTTAGCAAGCATAGTGTGGGGAATTACCCGGGTATTTTGTTTTGAAAATGTGTCTAAATACTATAGGGCCGTACATACCTTTGAATATGGGTATATTTTGATTTTATTTCCAGGGGGGTCAAATATTTTTACATTTTAAAAACTATGCTGGGAATAAAACGACCAGCATTATCAGATTTACCTACCATGCAATGTTTAAGACAATCAAATAACTCATTTTGGAGTTATCACCCTATTCTATGGAATGTTTAAAAAAAATTAATTTACATTATTTTCCAAACCACCTATAACAAAGAGGGGTCATGCGAAAATGCATACCTAGAAATTTTAAGTTCGCCTAAATAACCATATAAAAGATCTTTTCTGATCCATTTGAAAATAAACTTTGTCACAATAGTCCTTGAATGGTCCCCTAAAAATAGTATATCTGACAGGTCCGTGTCTCATTCAAACAAGGAACATTGTTCTACATTAAACCCTACGGAAAACATATGATAAGGTTTCATTGAAACTACTTGCCCAGTTAGAAACAAAATTGTTCAAGACTGTCCTTTTGAATACTAAACACGAAAGTCCACATCAATCCAAGATTGTGCCAGCGAGAATCATTAATATTGGACTCTTTGGAAAAGCATTATATGATCGCTAATAACGTGGAGAAGCAAATCTATTATTAATGTAATTGTATTGTATTTGGGACTTTTATAAGTTGCAATAAATAACAAAATACCGAACTTACTGTAAATTTAGTTTCTGAATAACTTGTGTCGGATTACCTTTGCATTTTGTGAGCAAAATCAATATGTTTGAATCAAAGCCAATCGGAACCAACTTGGTTACATTAGCCTTTGGATGGTCACCTTTAAAATGTATCCGGCAAGTCGACACCTAATCCCATATGTCAACCAGTGGGGAACTTAAATATTTCACATTGAACCCTTCACGGATAGTGTACATGTATTTAGAATTAAACTGTATGCAAAATATTTATGGGATGCTGACAAAGTTATGTCTCTTTTGGTGCCGATCTGTGATACACAGGCGTCCGATGAGTTTGGATTATTCCTTCGTTTGTAGGAAGTCACGTTAGTTCAAAAAGGGCTAAAATAGTACCCAAATACATTATTTCATTTTCGATTTTATAAATAAAATCATACTGTAAATTTGTTCTCTGCACATGACTATGCATTTTGACAACTTGTACATGATTTCTACCCAATTTAACGATTGCCATTATCTAATACACCTATACATGTATGAACTTGTAAAAAAAGATACCAATGACACTATAACCAGCATAACACCAATGCTAGCACATCTATGATACTTTTCACGCTTGGTTTCAAAACTTTAAGAAACTTCTGCAACAGTGAAATTCCTGTTTCATGGTAGCACTTTCCCCAATATATCTTTTGTAATCAATTGGCGCTCTGCGTCCGTCGTAAACTTCTCATTCAAAGATCTTCTCTGAAACCACTGGGCCGATTGGAACAAAACTTGGTCACAACAGTCCTTGCATGGTCCCCTTTAACAATTGTAACCGACAGCTCACTACTTCGTCATGCGTGAATTGTTGACAGACACAGAATTGCCTCATTCATGGACTCAATTGGTTTGTATTTATGTATTAATGGGACAAAAAGGCAAAATTGTCATTCTCAGTTGCATAAATAACGGACTAAAAGCAAAAATATCGGACATTAAGCAAAATTGTCGGAAAAAGAGCAAATCGGACAAAAAGCGTCGGATTAAACGCAAAAGTTCCGGACATTAAGCAAAACTGTCGGACAAAAAGCAAACTCGGACAAAAAGCGACTGACAAAAAGCAAATCGGACAAAAAGCGTCGGACTAAACGCAAAAGTTTCGGACATTAAACAAAATTGTCGGACAAAAGGCAAATTTCGGACAAAAAGCACTGTATCAGCCGGTCTATATGTACAAGTACTATACGTCGATAAGTCGGAGTGAGCAAAAACTGTTCACCATCGATGTAGTTCAGAAAGAAAGTCGCAAGTGATTCGATAGTCGTCGTTGATGTCATCCACAATAAAAACTTAATAACATATGTATGCCAGTGGTTCGTTTCACTTATAGACAGTATAATGTATAATTGCTATAAGTGATTAGTAGAAAAAACATTAAAGTGAAGAATTAAACGTCAAAAGTTTTTTTTTTAAAACTCCAGGAATCTTCGGTTAAGATTAGCCTACGAATCAACCAGTCCGAGATAACAAACGTCACTAATTTGGCCATTCGAGACATTTTCGTCAGCAGCTTGAAGATCAGAACATGCATTTCAGCAATACACGTGTTAACAAGAGCTGTCGCCGAATGACAGTTATGTTCTCCTTCGCTTCGCTCATCCGAAAATAAAATATTTCTTAACTAAATAAAGACTAAAACACAAATCAGGGTATGAGTTCCACACTAAACAGCTAGTGCAAAAATTTAATTACAAAATTGAAAAAAACAGATCTGGCTTGAACTCTTTGGCAGGAACAATATGGATATACACATACGAAGTAATCTACAAAGAGAAAAGAGAAAACAATATACATGCATGTATGAAATATTAAAAACTGATACGACTAACCTGTCGAACTGGTTTAGTGTGGAAACGTCGATAGGTTTATTACCGCCAAAACATTGCTTATATATTCATACCGCATTACTTCTAAAATACTACACGCATAAAATGAAAGAAATACGGTTAAAAAATATTAAAGTCTTTAATCGTTTAGAAATTGACATTATGTTCTCCTTCGCTTCGCTCATCCGAACATAAAATATTTCTTAACTAAATAAAGACTAAAACACCAATCAGGGTATGAGTTCCACACTATACAGCTCGACAATACAAAGACACGGTAGATTTATTATGAAATTGGAATTTAAATGAAATAAAAGTTTTCCTCAGTTTTTAGCTCACCTGACCCGAAGGGTCAGTGTGAGCTATTGCCATCACTTGGCGTCCGTCGTCCGTCCTCCGGCGTCCGTCGTCCGTCCGTCCGTCGTCCGTTAACTTTTCACACAATCATCTTCTCCTCTGAAACCACTGAAGCAAATTCAACCAAACTTTACAGGAATGTTGTACTAAAGGTCTTTTACAAAATTTGCTCATTTCGTTCTGATCCGATAAAAAACATGGGCGCCAGCGCGGAACTTAGGTTTAACATTGGACCCTATTGGAAAATTCACATTTTCATCTTCTGCTTTGAAACCACAGAAGCAAATTCAACCAAACTTTACAGGAATGATGTAAGAAAGGTCCTTAACAAAGATAGCTAATTTCGTTCCGATCCGACAAAAAACATGACCGCCAGCACGGAACAAGGATTTATCTTGGACCCTATGGGAAAATAACATTTTCATCTTCTGATCTGAAACCACTGAAGCAAATTCAACCAAACTTTACAGGAATGTTGTACTAAAGGTCCTTTACAAAGATTGCCCATTCCGTTCCGATCCGATAAAAAACATGGCCGCCAGTCCGGAACTTAGGTTTAACATTGGACCCTATGGGAAAAATCACATTTTCATCTTCTGCTTTGAAACCACTGAAGCAAATTCAACCAAACTTTACAGAAATGATGTACTAAAAGTCCGTAACAAAGATAGCTCATTTCGTTCCGATCCGACAAAAACATTGCCGCCAGCACGTAACAAGGATTTACATTGGACCCTATGGGAAAATCACATTTTCATCTTCTGCTCTGAAACAACTGAAGCAAATTCAACCAAACTTTACAGGAATGATGTATGGAAGGTCCTTTACAAAGATAGCTCATTTCTTTTCAATGCGATAAAAAACACGGCAACCAGCGCGGAACTTATGTTAAACATTGGACCCTATGGGGAAAATCACATTATCATCTTCTGCTCTGAAACAGCTGAGGCAAATTCAACCAAACTTTACAGGAATGATGTACTAAAGGTCCGTAACAAAGATTGCTCATCCTTCCGATCCGACGAAAAACATGGCTGCCAGCACGGAACATGGTTTAACATTGGACCCTATGGGAAAGTCACATTTTCATCTTCTTCTCTGAAACCACTGAAGCAAATTAGACCAAACTTTACAGGAAAGATGCATGGAAGGTTCTTTACAAAGATTGCTCATTTCGTTCCGATCCGATAAAAAACATGGCCGCCAGCACGGAACTTAGGTTCAACATTGGACCCTATGGGAAAATCACATTTTCATCTTCTACTCTGAAACGGCTGAGGCAAATTCAACCAAACTTTACAGGAATTATGTTCTAAAGTTCCTTAACAAAGATTGCTCATTTCCTTCCAATCCACCACAAAACATGGTCGCCAGCATGGAACATGGTTTAACATTGGACCATAAGGGAAAATCACATTTTAATCTTCTCCTCTGAAACCACCGGAGCAAATTCAACCAAACTTTACAGGAATGATGTACTAAAGGTCCTTAACAAAGATTGCTTATTTTGTTCCGATCAGAGAAAAAATATGGCGACCAGCATGGGACATAGTTTAACATTGGACCCTATGGGGAAAATCATATTTTCATCTTCTCTTCTGAAACCACTGAAGCATTGGATTCAACCAAACTTTACAGGAATGACTAACTATAGGTTCTTTCCAAAGATTGCATATTTTGTTCAGATCCGACAAAAAAAGAAAAATGACTGCCAGTGTGGAACTTAGGTTTAACATTGAACCCTATGCACATTTTCATCATCTCCTCTGAAATCACTGAAACAAATTCAACCAAACTTAAGAGGAATTATGTACTAAACGTCCTTAACAAAGATTGCCCATTACATTCAAATCTGATAAAAACCATGGCAGCCAGCACAGAACTTAGGTTTAATATTGGAATCTATTGGATAATCACATTTCATGTTCTCCTCTGAAAGGGCTGAAGCAATTTCAACCAAATTGTACAGGAATGATGAATGAAAGGTACTTTACAAAATTGTCTTATTTCATTTTGATCCGACAAAACATGGCCTCCAATGCAGAACATAGTTTAACGTCGTAGCCCGGTATGTGAAAAACCATACATAAGAACCTTTTCATTACCTTCTCTGAAACTAAACAAATTTAACTAAACTGTATTGGAATGATGTATTAAAGGTCCTTTGCAAAGATTACTCATTTCAATAGGATCAGAAAAAAAACACTTGTGCCGATGGAGAACATAGCTTAACATTAGACCTCATTGGTAAAATACATCTTTTTTTGGTCATGCATGGCATAGAAGCATTTTGTCAGGTGAGCGATACAGGCTCAGTCTCTGAGCCTCTAGTTTCGAAACTGCACTTGTTTCCAATTGATTACTGGATGCAACCATTTTTTTTTTATTCTGATCTCCGTCTCTAGCGTGATTTTAACAACCTATCTGAAATGGAGTTGCTTGCCTTAGCTGTAACACCGGCGCATCTGAGACTGTAAAGACCGAACCGATTTTTGTAAAACCCGATTGTTATAATGCTTCTAATGCAATTTCCGTAGCTCTTGGGTAAATTAAAGATTTATTTTCTATTTATTTTTTATAATTAAGTCTTTACGAATCTAAAACCCAAAAGGTTTTAAACAAATACAAACTATAAAAAAAATTAACCAAATGCACTGAGCCGAAACATGAGAGTATAATTTACTTCAGAATAAAGCAGATGTAACACAATCTAATTGAATTCATTAATTAAACATTTACCTCATGTATAACAAAATCAATTACAAACGAAATAATAAAACCCAAATGTTATTTCCTCCGCTGCAAAAATACTATTATTGTCAAACCCGGCTTAAAAAAACGTATAAGGTATATTCAAAGTGGTTATGCGAAATGTTACTTTCCTCTTATGATTGTTATAATCAGCTGCTAACAGGTCACAATCGAACAGACCTCAACGCTTTTCAAAGATTTCAAACTCGACTCAAAATCAAAAATTTACTGTACATATCAGCTGTAACGTTTTGATTTCTAGGGACCCATTCAACTTCCAAAGATCATTGATGCAAGAAACCACGGATAACAAATCTTTCTTGACGTTTTCGTACAGGTTTAAACATGATATCAAAAGACTCTACAAAACCCATCCGTCGCCTAAATAAAATACCATACGATAAGCCCGAAAGCGACAATGCTTTACTGATGGACTAAATACTTCAGGAAATACTGCAACGGATAGATCGAAAAGTAACCAACGGAAAGCAAAGTAGTTGGGCTGACCGTTAGACGACCAAGTGAATGCAAGATATTTTTGATGATCAGGGTTGAATGTTCACATGATTACCTGACCTTAGTTTGAATCTCATCATAAATATATCTTGACATGAGGTATACTGTATAGATTTGTGTAAGGATTCAAATTTAAACTTGAAATCGATGGAAAAGAAACCGAGAGGGGAATTAAATACACACTTTCTTACTAACGTATAACACAAAATAGCTAAACAACAGGACCCCCCCCCCCAATTTGTTTAGAGACTTTCGACTGTAAATGTACAAGTTTGATCTGTGAATGCAAAATTTTCGAATTAAACATATTTTATTGCAAATAAAGCAAAGGGATCGGGCACAAGTTATAACAACATTATTTAAAGCCCTCTCCCTACAATTTACAACAGAACAAATATTATACAATATAGCAGCAATATAGATACAATATACATTAAGAAATGTTGATAAGAATAGAAAAGTAACAAAAGGTAATAGTTAAATATCATGTACACAAAACATAATTCTCACTTAAAATATTTTCAAAATGTCAGTACATTTTTGATATGATTAATTTAATGATATCAAACGATAACAATAACAATATTGGTTGAATAAAATAGAAAAGAGAAGGAAAAATAGGAAGGAAAGGATAAGAAGAATCTGCAACAATCAATCAAATCTATGACTATTGTAAATATAACATTGGACTGCTCTAAAAATATCAGCATTTTGATCAAAGGTAAGATTTGCATTTCCAAAAAGAATCATATCAAGGTCAATATTTCCATATATTCTTATTATTAGAAACAAGTTTTGTCGGATATTGTTATAAAGCGAACATTCTAGAAAGTAGTGATAAACATTTTCACAATTTGCACCACAAACACAGTTAGGATTATCTTTAATATTGAATCTATATAAATCATAATTTAAACTACTGTAGCTATATCTCAACTTAGTGTGAATAATATTTAATTTTCTTTGGCCGATATTATACCACGGAGGAACTTCTGGTTTAACCATTAAACTACGTTTAAAACGATATTTAGTTGCAGCATTTCGCTTTTCAATGTCCAAAGAATTCCATGCTCGAATAGTTGAGGGAAAATAACTTGAATTAGTAACAGCCAGTCGATAATTTGGAATTGTGAAGTCTTCACCATTTCGTAAGGGATAATTTGAGATTTCTCGAACTTTAGGGGGTAAGAAATCACTAAGGTAAGCAGGGGCAATATTGTTTGATATGTTATACATCAAACATAAACATTTCCTCTGTCTCCTATCAACTAATGTCTCCCAACCAGTTTCTAAGTAAAGGGAATCCCTACTTGCATAGGATGGTAAGCCAGTTACAATCCTTGCTGCTTCTAAATGTAATTTTTCCAGTTTATCGGACAACTCGACACCACAGCCATTCCACAGTTCACACCCATATTCCATAACTGGTCTAATGAAAACGAAATAAATTTTTTCCAAAGATTGTCTTGAGAGAGTAAATTTGAGTTTTCTCAAAACAGATAATTTTTTTACTACACTTGAACAAATATTGTTGACATGATCCCCCCATTTACAGTTTTCACTAAAAATTATTCCTAAATGCCTATGGTTTACACAAGCTTCTAGTTCAGAATCTTGGAAAAACAAATCAACATCATTACCAGATAATGTATTCGATATTAATAAAAACTTGGTTTTATTCGGATTGAATTTTATCAACCATTTATCAGCCCTTATCAACCATTTATCAGCAAAATTTTCATCACAACTAAGCATATTATAAGATCCATTGTACTTATCTGAATCTTTTTCCTGATGTACAAATTGTGTATGTGGAAGGGGGTTTCTGATGTGTAGAAACGAAACTTTTGTGGACACACACAGCCCAGCGTCTGACCTCGTTGCACAAATGACACCTCCGTTTCACCGGACTTTTGTTGATTTTTACTTCCTAGTTTGTCTAGAGTGGAATCCAATTTGCTAGAGAACTATGTTATGGTATTATCCGACAGGAAAGTGTTTCAATTTGCGGTCTGCTCGACTTTTCATGTTGAGCTGAAAATTCCCTTTCACTCCTGACATGCAATAAACCTGTCGAACTGGATTAGTGTGGAAACCTCGATAGCTTAATTACCGCCAAAACATTGCTTATATACTCATACCGCATTACTTCTAAAATACTACGCGCTTAAAATAGAAAAACGGTTAAAAATATTAAAGTCTTAAACCGTTTAGAAATTAACATTAAACCACTGTTCATTAAACCCTGAATCAATATGGTAAATGCAAGTTTAAGTGTGTTTGGACACAATACAGTTGTGAATACAAGTGTGGACAAAATATAAGCGTTGACACAGTTGCAGAGAAAACTGAGATGACATGACATGAAGGATGGACAGAAAGATGGAAATCCAGCAAGTCGCCAAACCGGAAGTAGTATATCAATATAGCAGAAAAGGGGAGACACAATAGAATACCCCATACTGAAGCTTCATGCCAAACATCAAATGGCTGTGATGAGTGGTTTCTGAGACGAATGACGAAAAAGTCACATTATGAAATTGAAAGTAAAACACAATAAGTCGGTAAACAGGAAGTAGTCAAGCAATATGGCTGAAAAAGGGAGATGCAGTATAGCAATTTTAGCTTTTTTGGCTCAAGGAACCCCTAAAATTTGTAAAATCAAAATTTTAAGTATCGGGTACACAATTATATCAAGGGAACAACATATAAAGCAAGTTTGGTTTGAATGTGACTTATAGTTTTAAAGGACTTCCAAATTAACAAATTGAATAAAAAAAAATGATGGGTGTTCCATGGATCACTTCTGTCTCCAGCACTACTGAAGAGCCATTTTTGGCCCAGTGAACCCCGGAAATCTGTAAAATTAAAATTTTAAGTATAATGTGCATGGCTATATTAGGAGGAAAACATATTCTGCAAATTTGTTAAGAATATGAATACAGTTTTCGGGACTTTCAGATTTACATTTACTGAATGAACAAAGGAGCTTTGTAAATCGTAAATCTGTAAAAACATAATTTTAAGTGCAATGCACATAACCAGACCTGACAAACAACATATACTGGAAGTTTGGTTGGAATATGACAGACATTTGTGCGGGAGCCGAAGTTATCAAATGAGTTATTTTGGCTCCGTGAACCTCTAAATCTGCATAATCAAAATTGTAAGTATCAGGTGCACAATTATAGTAGGTGATCAACATATTTGAAAGATTGGTTGGAATATGATTTATAGTTCTTAAGGAGTTCCACATTAACAAGCTGAATTAACAAATGAGCTATTTTGGCTCAGTGAACCTCTAAAATGTGTAAAATCATTTTTTATGTATCAGATGCACAACAATATCAGGTGAACAACATATCCTACAAGTTTGGTTGGAATCTGACTTATAGTTGTGATGGAGTTGAGGATTAACAAACCAGATTAACAAATGAACAAGTCTGGCTCCGGGAATCTCTAAAATCTCTTAAACCAAAATTGTAAGTATTCAGTTGCAAAACTACACCAAGTGCACAACACATCCTATAAGTTTGGTTGGAATTTGACTTGTAGTAAAGGTGGGAGTTGCGGATTAAACAAATGAGCAATTCTGGCTCTGTGAACCTCTCAAATCTGTAAAATCAAAATTCTAAGTATCAGGTACATAGCTACACCAGGTGAACAACATATCTTGGAAGTTTTGTTTTAATCCGACTAGCAGTTTGAAAAGGTTACAGTTTTCAAAAACCGACATACTAATAAATGAGCAATTTTGGTACCATGAACCTCTAAAATCTGTTAAATTAAAATTCTAAATATAAGATGCACAACTACAGCAGGTGAACAACATATCCTGAAAGTTTGATTGGAATTCGACTATCAATTTGAAGAAGTTTAGGATTAAAAAACCGACGATCTAGCAAATGGGCAATTTGGCTCCGAGAGCCTCTATAATATGTAATATCAAAATTCAAAGTATCAGGTACAAAACAACACAAGGTGAACAACATATCCTGAAATTTTGGTTGTAATTGGACCAGCAGTCTTGAAGGAGTTTCGGATTAAAAAACCGACATACTAACAAATGGGCAAATTTGGCTCCGTGAAGCTGTAAAATCTGTAAAATCAAAATTCTAAGTATCAGGTGCACAACTTCACATATCCTGAAAGTTTGGTTGGAATCGGAGAGAAGTTTTGAAGGAGTTGCAGATTCAAAAACTGACAGACGACGATGACGTAAGACGAAGGAAAGTAATCCATGTGTCGACTCTGTTTACAGCAGGCGACACAATAAAATTAGCAAGTTCTGTGAAAACAAAATCCATACTCTATTGGTATTTGTTCTCTATCAGCTTTTACACATATTTCGGTTCATGGATTTCCAACTGTTTTGATTTAACCTGCACTGTTGAGACATACGTTGTCGAAATGCGCATATGCAGAACAAAAATTCACAGTAACCTCGGTATTTTGTTATTAATTAAAGATTCGATTGAACAACAACGATACCCATAGATATAACACCATTCAAATGTTATAGTACTTACCTTACAGCACTGCCCGTTACCACATTTTCAGATGAAGGACAACAATACTTGGACAATACTTTGAAAATCCAATCATCACTGTAAGATGAAGGGCAACAATAAAGTATTCACAAGAACTCACCGAGATCGTCTCGTATACATTTAACCCCATATTTCCCTAACTGTAACCTAAAATTAGCGTTACGAGACTTCCAACTGCAAGATGAAGGGCAACAAGTAAATATAAAGTACACTTGAACTCACCTAATTTTTCTCGTACTTTTACCCCATATTTCCATTATTGTGACAAAAATATCTTAACAAGTATTTGGATGAACATGGCCGCAGTTTGAATTTTGTGCAGACAGGAAGAGGCAAGATGAAGGTACAAACCGCCGAACCTTGTATTTTGGCAAGCCTGTGCTTCACGTCATCAAAAATGTAATGGATCATGATCTCCGATACGGGTTTAAATATTTCCCCCATGAACTCTTTGGTTTGCACGTAAAATTGATCAATATTATTTGTATTCAAAGAGAGAAAAAAGTTCCGAATTGGTACCAATTCAAAGACCGGCCTCTCTGGTACATTCAAAGAAGACCCAAACTCTACACTGTGGTAACACAGAAGAGGAAAACCCAAATATAAGCTAACTTACAACATGGTTACATGCTCCATTTTTATCTTGCCACATCCCACCAAATGAGTGGGCATGCACACTCACCGCCAAACAAAATTTCCCTACAACCAAAAGCAAAAAACCTCCCCTCCGAGCTTCAGTCGCACCTATGTCAATTTATAAGCATACTAACCAGGAAAAATAGTCCGGCCTTGAGAGCTCATAAATTTTTCTAAAGATCCCTGTAGGTTATTGAGGTAAATTTTATTACCAAGTGCAGACAAATGTGTTCCATCATGTCTATTACAGATCCTTTTCTGTCGAACGTATGTTGAGGTGTCTTATAGCGTACCCGCCAATACTTTAGACCAAGTTTCTGGCCTTAATATTAACACGTTTTCTAGCCTTCTCTATTGCTTTTCCAGACTGGGCGTTGTGCCGGTAACGCCTTATAAGTATTTCGGACCAAATAATCCTAATATTAGGGAACATGGCATGTAAGCGAAGCAAGTCACATTCTATATCGCTAAACAGCCTTTCTGTTATGATAGAACCCAAATCATTAGACCCTAATTGTACTACCAAGAAGCTCGGAGGGGTATTATCTCCTAACCTTTTGTTTATGTTTATAACCCTATTGAAGTCTCCCCAAGTCATACAATATAACCACCTGATCTCTGTAAGGCAAATTGAATTTCCCCGGGTTTAGAAGCAGCCTCTTTTTGGCCCAGTACACTATGGATACTAGAATCCAGATCGTTCGTGAGCCTAAAATACATTAAAAATGGATCGAATAGGGTCTGTAAGTCTCATCATGTGACACCGAGAAATCACGATAAATCTGCAATTTGAAAACTTCTCCCGCCAAAACATGACGTTGCAGGATTATGACGTTCAACGTTTTTGCCTGAAACGTCATATGTTTTTGTTAAGGTGAGACGTTACTAAATGACTATGTCTAATTTTTGTGTGAAAATTTGCACACAAGTAGATCTAAATGACTTATAATCGGAATATCAACTTTTTAATAGGGGTCATGGATCACTAAAGAGAGATATTTGACATTGAAAACGCGGTTTTGGGGGCCCACTTTTACAAGATATAACGTAAATATGGCAATTTCGCACCTGAAAATTGTACGTTTTTCGATATATCTACAATTACAGCGATTACATATTGTCCAAAAACTAACACAAAGAAGAGGAAGAAACTGCGAATCCAACGATGTATAGAAAATCATATGTCATGGAGCATATTTTTTCTTAAAGTAAGCTCAAACTTACGCAAAAGGCGTAAAAAAGTGTAAAGCGGCGACGTTATGTAATGCGTAACGCAACGTTTTCCAATAGATTTCATATAATTTGTACTGGAGACAAATAATGCTTGCTTTCGTTGTCTTTTGTATTTTTATTGTAGGTTTTTCTTGTGTAGTTCCTTGTTACTTTGTGGCATGTGACTTTTTTCGGCCATTGTGGGTGTTTCCTGTTATCCTTTTTATTCTATTTTTGCTAATATTTCAAGTAAAAAACGGAATAGACGGTTATTTCTTTCGACAAGATAGCCTGAAGATTACTGTAAAATTGTGTTTTTATTTAATAGAAATGAATACTCTTCCGAAAAAATCAAACGCCGATTTGCGCTGGAAGCAAAGAAAATATTTTTGCTGGAATTTCCGGTAAAATTACTTGATTTATATTTATTTACATAGTTTATACATGTTTATCTATCTATTTTATTTTAACTGTTTATTCATTTACTAATTTTTCTTAAATACATATATGTTGGATACTTACATTGTATCTTATAACAAGCAAACTGCAACATATAAATAAATAAGAAGTCAGAATATGCAATATTTTTTTGATGACATGAAATGCTTTCTAAACAGTTGTAAAATAATTTCATTTGCTGATCTAAATGGAGGATTTCAGAATTTGGAACCCCCTACACCTTTCCCTTCAAAACGTTTTAAGAATTTAGACGAAAAATGGCAAAGAAATATATTGCGTTCCTACCTTGATTTTTTGTTTCGTTTTGTTTTGTTTTGTTTTGTTTTGGTTTTTTTTTTTACTGGATCCGCTGGTGAATGATTTGGGTCATCTTATCTTTTTATTCTTTGATTGGTGATTTGCTGTTTTACAGCAAGTGAGTTATATTTCTGCTTTAATTTATCATGGAAAAATAAAGTATGGGTTTGATAAACATGGAGTTTTGCTTTGCACTTGACCACGGCATTACGTTACGGTTGGTTCACAATAACATGAGGCATAAAGAACATCTGTCATAAACTCTGTATAGAGATTAACAGTGAATATGAAGCCGGATAAAAACTAAATCTATGGTCAAAGCCAAGAGCAATGATACCCTATTATACATCTTTCAAAGTTTATGTATATAAAGATTCTTGTAGATAAGTCGATCGGGGTTTGACTTCCCCTCCACCCACTTAAAGGGCTTTAATAACAACAGCTTCATTCCGTACAAATATATGAAACAAACATTTGAATACAGAATAAGAATAAGATCGTTTATTCCAATTAATAGTCCCACAAGGGGCACATAAATTTCATACAATAATTAACTTTCATTTCAGGTTCATATTTATGCAAAATTAGACAAGAAACATGAAAACATATAGATTGTTTTCGATACGCCCTAATTGGTCATTTTTAACATCGGGAAATCTGGATAGTCCCGA
>MJUU01015340.1:339997-358370 GCA_002080025.1 Modiolus philippinarum | reverse complement strand
ACAATCTTCATTATACTTGACAAACAACTATACTAAATTCATTTACAAGATACTTGAAAGGCCTGAACCGTTTGATTTTTAGGGGGCTTTTTTTATTTCTGGTCCTGATTTTTGCTAAAAAGATTTCTTGAATAGCACCTGGATTGAAAAAATTATCTGGTCCATTACAAAAAAATAAGCCTAGCTCAACAAAATTCCAAAGTGTTCATCGGGGAAAAATCTATCCCGCGAAACGGACCAAAGAAATCCGGCTCGGGTGAAAATCACACTGAAAATCAGCTGGTCAATGCCTAATAATGCCTAAATATACACTTTGAAAAAAGTCCAAAATGTTAAATTTCCGAAAAAATTTACCGGGATCGTAATTTTTCAGAGAGCATGTCAAGTATTTCTGGATTATCGACTGAAAATAAAAAACGAAAATCGTGATGAGTTCCCTTCGGTATTACAATATTCCGTCTGCAGCAAATTATACAATGCATGGTAATTTATTTTATTGTTATCATTAAAACAAATGAAAAAAATACGCCATGCTGATAATTAAAATTAGTAATGGTTTGTAAAGTTTTGTACAGACTTAGCCAGTATTTCCTTATTATTAAATGTAACTATCATGTCGCCGTCTTTTCACGTCTAGTGTGTTCAACGCAATCGGAGGGAGGTAACTCTTACCGTGACGTTCATTTAGTAACGTCTCACCTTAAAAATGCAACTTCCGGGTACAACTTATGTACCCGGAAGTTCCAAAATTGGACGAGACTTACAGACCCTAGTACTTAGAAATTTAAACGAATGTATCTTGAATAAGCTAGCCCTAATTTTGACAGTTTCGTCATCAACGCCTAAACGTTTAGCTTCAGTTACACCCCCTATTCTAAAAAAGTGCGATCTGAAATGACCTTTGACCTCACAAAAACGTCATGATTTCTGTAATACTGCGGAAAGTTGATAAAGAGTTAGGTTCGAGCTGTCAAAATGTATGAATAAATTAGAAGTAGGACTGGAATGTTGGCGGATACGTAAAAATTGTTTTAATAAGCGGACGGCACAAAAAAGGGACAAAACGACTTTTTGTTCAAGAATAATTAATAATAACGAATCATAACGTCGTATTTGAAGAATATTGATCTGTTTTAGAATTTTTTATGTTTAGATGGAGATCCTCGTTACAGTTACATTTTGTAGTTACGTCTTTCGAATGAAACATTCATAAGTCGGATAACATGAATCCCTGGATCAGTTTTACTTACAGAGGCAATTTCTCCAACACGAAGTTACGCGAAGAAACAAGGCTGAAAGCTGATGAAAACAAACTCGACTCATATGTAGAGGAGCAAATACACTGAAGAGATGCCAGCAGTTGTTTCAGTAAAACGAGTGAAATCGGAACTCTTGGGTCCGATTTTTTGGGGGTTTCACTTTTGAATCCCTCTAAGGTTTTGCTATACTAAAAACGAATTGGTAAATAGAAAAAAGAAGGGAAACGGAGAATGTGTCGAAGAGACAACCACCCAAAGGGGAGTAATAACAACTCAAAGCCACCATAAGATCTTCAATGAACGGTGAGAAAACTCCACACCCAACGGCAGATCGGAGTCGGTCCCTGAATAAAGAGTAATCAAGTTCAGCAAAATAAACATCATCCTAGACTCCTATAGACATAAAGTAAACTAACTAGAAAAAAGACAAGACACACAAAGGCTTAATAAATTTCCTGACTTAGGACAGGCGCAAACCTGCTGCGGCGGGGTTAAACTAGTTTTATTGGGCCCAAACCTTCCCTCTACAGCCAATGTGATAAATCAAAAAACAATCGTAACAACAGTAAAATTCAGTTGGCAACAGGATTGAGTCAATTGTGAAAAATGAAACTAAAAAGAACTAAATATACGGACATAAACATGAAATCACAAAAGACTACTAACAGTTAACTGACATGCCAGCTCCAGACCCATTACCAACAGACAAAGTAAGTTATGTACCCTCCGTATACAGCTTCCACCAAGATCCCTTCCTGTGAGGAGTTTAGCATAATGATTTCATGTATATACCGGAATACATAACCCGTGTCCATGCAATACAGATTTTAGAAATTTAGAATGTGTTTAGTNCTCTTCTAGAGGTAGCAACATAACTTTCATGGTTCCATATGCAAAATCGTATTCACTTATCTACCAGAAGTCCTTCTGTGATGGCATATGTATCTACATCTCACCATCATAAGCAGTCAAAGATCCCAGATCCAGTCAACCAACATAAGACACTAGATTGACTGGTTATCAATTTTAACTGAACATGTACATATTTCTGCACTTTACCTGTAAATATTTCTGTACTTTACCTGTAAATATTTCTGTACTTTAACTGTACACAAGTAGTCCTTGCAATATATGCGCCAGTACGAAAGTACAAAAGAGAGGCCTGACCTCAACCTTAACGAGAAGAAGAAGAGGAACCAGGGCTACAAATGTCTTAATAACTTTGTCGGTCCTCACTATGATTTAACTATATTATCATTACAAAGTTTCTATTTTACAAATGGGAATTGACATTATTTGTGGAATAACTCGGGCTCCGAGTCCAGCTTTTCAGTTTCGTACCTGAGGCTCCAGTCTCCAACACAAGTGCTCCAGACTCCATCACATGAGGGGGGGGGGGGGGGGCATTTGATTGGCCTGTGAATTGTGTGATGGACGTGCAGTATATCAAACAAGTAATTCGGAACACCTGTACTGCACAGTTCCGTCTGTAAAGGTGGTGCGAGTGGAACAGTCACATGACCAAGATGGAAGCCAAATGTTTTGATTTGAACATTTTGCAAGTTTTTGACAATTAAAAATTACTTTCTTGATTGTTATAAGTATGAAATTGATTAATAACATATATTTATTGATGTCAACAACTCTCTGAATGCGAGAGAAGGGTGTAATGCACAAAAGTATTGTATAAAATAACGTAAATGTGACAATATTTTTTTCATCTACTATTTAATTTCAAGTTTTATTTCAGATATTATTTCCCGCCTTTTGTCTTCCATCATAGAGAGCATGACTTCCTGTTCTGTGACATTCGATTCGTCTGTGCAGAACACTATGTACTGCACCTGTTCTGCACAGCCAATCGAGCGCGACCTGGGGCTCCAGGCTCCAACATTATTGCTCCGGGTTTAAACTGCAGGGCATTCGAGGCTCCAGGTTCTTAGAGAGCTATGGAGCCCTCTCTATTACCCCAAACAACGACAACACTCATTAGCAGTATGTCTGAACCCACGTCTGGAGCAAATCATGCCTATACGCCGCTCTACAGCTTCTAATGATACATCCGGTATTTGAGGGGTACGGTTCTTACTGCTAGTATTTTAGTTTTGTGGTTTTCTTTTTCATTTTTGTTTGCATTGGTATCCTCTTTATTATTTTTGATTTTAGAATATTATTTTCCCCCTTTTCTCTCTTTTTGGTTCGATATGCATGTGCCGATGTAGTCAGCTCCGCTCGCACCTTCAGGTTTTGCCTGCTCATATAACATTGAATGTTGAAATTTGCAACCTTATGATATGTCCCTAGTCGAAATTCAGATCTATTGATATATTGATATATTTCATCTGATATGCTTTAACCTTATCATATATTTCAGACTTGAAAAAACAGACCCTTTTGGGCCGCACATCCGTACCTTTCTTTATATTGGAAGTTACCCCCCGGTGGAAACATTATAATCCCACTTACATTTACAGGATCAAGAGATATTCAGTTGCGATTCAGATTTCAATAGTGTCGTGATGATTACATTTACGATGGTTTATCTCCAAGATTTATTTTTCAAAGAAATATGAGCAGTAGTCGCCCACGTTTCACTCATTAACACTTTTGATAATGCACAATTTGTTAAATATTTTGAAAGTGGCTGGAAATATGCATACGAGTTATGGGGTAACTATAGGGTCTACCCCATCCCATTTTCTAAAGAAAATTGTCTTTATTAAATATGATTTGAATTATGCAATATATTGGCAACTGTTTGTCAACTAATTATCTAACCAGCCTTTACTGGAAAAACCTTATCTACCATTGACGTTGTTGTTACTTCAACGTTTACCATTACATATGCAAACGAGTTAATAAAGACCCTTGCCCGATCACTGCGTTCCTACAATTTTGAGTGGAAAATAACAGTTCCCGCAAAAATGACGTAGGACAATTAATCAAGACGTCAAACTGGTGGTAGGGGTCGTCTTGAACTTGGTATGAGGAATGAGCAAAGCTCATTGTTGAAGGCCTCATGTCTTCCAAACGTTTAGATTTTATCTGCACTGATGAGACATAAGTTGTCGAAATGCGCATATGCAGAAAGTAAATTCACAGTGACTTCGGTATTTAGTTAGTTGACTTCAAGATGAAGAACAACAATAAAAGCGTTGTTCCTTTGCTTGTTTTTAACCATGTATTTGTAGAGACTTTGTCTCATGTGCATTTACTCTATATCCTTTCATTCACCAGTCACATATATTATGACGTTTCATTTTACCCACTCAAAGGCATATGAGCCCATGTTGTAAATTTCAGGGCCGCAGTTATCGTGAAAGGGTCTATTATTGTCTCAAATTTAATATTTTTTTATTTTGAATTGATGACTATCAATATGTACAAATTGTAAACGCAAGATGAAAGCGCTGAGCTGTCTTTGATAGATAAGTTCAGTATTGTCCTTGTCAGATAGGATGACTATGAATTTTCTTTAAGAGGTACTTACCATCGTTCTTTCATTAGATCAGCCAAGGTATTTTAGATAGATCAATAATGTGGTCTTCGTTCAACTAGATAGCCCAAGTCTTTCCTTAAAAAAGATTTTAATTAACAGATATCAGTCTCATATGGAAAATTTAAAGTTTCATTTAAGATTCTTTTTAACTTAGTACTGTTTGAGCGCCGTAAAGCCCACCATTTCTTTTGAAATGCTTTTACTAGAACAGGACCATTGCGGATAATAATTTTGCACCTACTTCGTTTTTTGATCTTTTGATTTCGGCTTTTGACAATCTGTTCGGTAATTCACACTCACACTATAAGTGCCTTCGTTCTTTATGTCGTCTTTTTTTTTTTATTTCAGTGCATTGTGGCTGTCTCACGTCCTTGTTTTGCCTTTGTTTTTCTCTGTTGCCGTTTTTGTCATGTCTTTGGACTTCAATTTTTGTAATAATCACTTCCCTTGACGTTGTTGTTACTTCAACGTTTACCATTACATATGCAAACGAGTTAATAAAGACCCTTGCACGATTACTGCGTTCCTACGATTTTGAGTGGAAAATAATAACAGTTCCCGCAAAAATGACGTAGGACAATTAATCAAGACGTCAAACTGGTGTTAGGGGTCGTCTTGAACTTGGTATGAGGAATGAGCAAAGCTCATTGTTGAAGGCCTCATGTTGACTTCAAGATGAAGAACAACAATAAAAGCGTTGTTCCTTTGCTTGTTTTTAACCATGTATTTGTAGAGACTTTGTCTCATGTGCATTTACTCTATATCCTTTCATTCACCAGTCACATATATTATGACGTTTCATTTTACCCACTCAAAGGCATATGAGCCCATGTTGTAAATTTCAGGGCCGCAGTTATCGTGAAAGGGTCTATTATTGTCTCAAATTTAATATTTTTTTATTTTGAATTGATGACTATCAATATGTACAAATTGTAAACGCAAGATGAAAGCGCTGAGCTGTCTTTGATAGATAAGTTCAGTATTGTCCTTGTCAGATAGGATGACTATGAATTTTCTTTAAGAGGTACTTACCATCGTTCTTTCATTAGATCAGCCAAGGTATTTTAGATAGATCAATAATGTGGTCTTCGTTCAACTAGATAGCCCAAGTCTTTCCTTAAAAAAGATTTTAATTAACAGATATCAGTCTCATATGGAAAATTTAAAGTTTCATTTAAGATTCTTTTTAACTTAGTACTGTTTGAGCGCCGTAAAACCCACCATTTCTTTTGAAATGCTTTTACTAGAACAGGACCATTGCGGATAATAATTTTGCACCTACTTCGTTTTTGCCCTTTTGATTTCGGCTTTTTACAATCTGTTCGGTAATTCACACTCACACTATAAGTGCTTTCATTCTTTATGTCGTTTTTTTCATTTCAGTGCATTGTGGCTGTCTCACGTCCTTGTTTTGTCTTTGTTTTTCTCTGTTGCCGTTTTTGTCATGTCTTTGGACTTCGATTTTTGTAATCATCACTTCCCTTGTTCCTTCGGTATTCTACTGCCGTTGTTTTGTTATTACCCACATCCCAGTGTAAATGTTACTCTTATTGTAATAAGTAATGTGTGACTTACAGGGTTTTTTATTTATTTATTTTTTTTTTGCAATTCCTTTCTTCAATGTTACCAATTAGATGTTACATTCTTGCTTTGGTGTTTAGTTGATTCAGTAATTTTACCTCCTTAATGTAGCTTTGTATTAGATTCCTTTGTGGTTTTTGTGAATTTTTTTTTTTTGTAATATTAAAACTTAATCAACCTGGGAGCCAAAAATAACTTTTGGTTTGTCATACCCCTAGTCAATCAAACCAAGGCGAAGTACCATGTGTTTCACACGATGTTGACATTTAACATATTATGTAAAATTCCAATTGATTATCAAGGCTATTCCATTTCCCTTTTTTCAATTTTACATTTGGAATTTTAAAGGTCAGTTATAAGCCGTGGAAACCAATAAAGGCAATCGCTGCAGCAACAATATCGTGATATGAGCACATTAGCATAATCGTGAAAGGTACATGTATCAAATCTGATAGATATTATCGGAATCAGTAATATTTGAAATATAGTCCATGATCATGAGAGTGTATTACATATATGCTAAGACATCTTTTATAAAAGTTGTTTTTAATACATTGGCAAACGAATGCCGAAGCAAAAACGAGGAAAGGGGAAATTCTACAATCATAAATCCAAAATTACGGCAATTCACAGCAACACGAATTGAGACAGTATGACAAAGACATAACAAACAAACAAAAATGAACAAAAACGCCACAAAACTAAAGCACTAGCAGTGTGAACCCCTATAAAAACTGAGGTATCATCAGGTGCTCCGGAAGGGTAAGCATGATCTGCTCCACGCGTGGCGCCCGTCACACTCCCGGTGAAAAGTCCGATTTTGTCACAGTTGGTGTTGGTCAGTCCGGTAACAAACTCTGGATCTACCCAAAGACATCTGTTCTCATTTGTGAAATACAAACATTGTAATGGTCTGTCAAATCGTGGTGACGACCGTAAAACTTCTGAAGTGACAATTGCAACAGTGACTGAAGATACCCTTGATGTATAAGTTTTTGAGACAGTAATTTCGCTCTGTTGACAGAATCGTTGTAAAAACTACAGGCACGGCAATAGCGAATGAGTTGTGAAATGTACACGTCATATGCCGAAGAAGTTGGAATATTACTGCTCAAAAACGGGAAGTTCACTATTGGAAAGTCGAAATCATCATGCTTGTCGTAAAGTTTTGTTTTCAGACGTCCAGAGTTGTCAATGTAGAGGTATAGGTCCAGGTATGAATCTGATGATGGTGTATCAGTGGTCTCCTTAATTTCGAGTTCATTTGCGTATATAAGATGAAGGTTATCCTTAAATTTGGGATTGTTCAATGAAAGAACATCATCCATATAACGGAAACTGAAATTAAAGGATTTGGTTAGCTTGTTGTCTTTTTTCTGAACTAGCCCTTGTATGAACCTGGCTTCACACGAATAAAGAAACAAATCTGATAAAAGTGGCGCAGAATTAGTCCTCATAGGCATCCCTATCGTGTGCTGGAAAACCTGTCCTCCAAATTCTACAAATATGTTATCAATCAAGAATTCCAGCATTACAATGACATCCTCCTCTGTATACCTTTTGTGTGAATCAGTGTGATGTTTAACAAAATAGGCCCCATCTTTTGATTGTTGTATCTGTAGTATTTGCGTTTTGTTGTTGTGTAGCATCTTTGGTCCTCTGTCTTCTGGTGTTCTTGCTTTTGCCTGGTCTCTGGACTTTGATTTATGTAATCTTGTTCTTTGTTCCTTCGGTAGGCTACTGCCGTTGTTTAACATTAGTTGGAGAATATGTGTGACGTTTTATATCAACAATCAGTTGTTTTGGTATGAATGTTTTAAAACAGTCTATATAATGAGAAAAAAAGTCTTTTGTAGTAATTTATTCCAAAAATTTATAAATTTTATTTCTATAAACACAGTACAGTATGTTTTGTTTTCTTTTTGGATTAAGTTCAAGATTAAGCATGATTTTTACATGTGATTTTCGTTACACGTTAGTCAGCAGTCTTCCCTTGTAACCTCTACAACTTTTTCCATTTTTCTGTCCCGGTTGCCCCCAGAAGAAGGCCGTACTGGCCGAAACGTTGGGCACACTTTCCTTTTACCCGTTTTGGTTATTTTACCTGTTTTTTAATTGTATATTTTGTTTAATTTTACCTTTTAATTGTGGCCTACCTTACCATTTTTACTTTGTTTATATAATGATCATATTCGTTTTCTGGAATAACACATTTTGATAGAACAGAAGAAATATTTTCTATTTGTTTGATATGTTTTTTTTGGATAAAGTTAAGGATTAAGTTAAATACTTCTTTTACTCATGCAAATTCTGTTACGAGTCAGGTTCTGCTTTCTTGTATTCTGGTAGGACTATCAATTTATTTTTTCGACCAAATATTTTGGCCAATCAATCTATTTCTCTTTTCTGAATTTTTTGGCTTTATTATAATTTCTATTAATTTGTGCATTTCGTCCTCTCTATCGTTTAAATTGTTGTCTATTGTTTCTATTTGTGTAATGAAGAAAATTTAAACGACATTTTTAATTTCAAACTTTACAGGATCGGAGTATGGTAGGTCTTTAACAAAAGATTTCTTTGGGGTTTAAAAAAAACCTTAACCATCAGCAAATAAAATATCTGTTGTTAACATTTTTCATTTAATACCTTTTCTGAAACCACATGGATGCAACCTAAACCACTCCTTACAGGTATGATGCGTTGAAAATGAATCATAAGACTGCCTATTTCACTCCCATTCAAACAATGAATCGCTACCAGTGACATAGCTTAAAATCGGAACCAATATTATTATCAGCTTTATATAAATAATGCATTGGAGTTGTAAACTAATGCTGTTCATTTAGTTCTGATCCGACAACAAAAAAATGATCACCAGTGAGAAATATTATTAAATATAGGACCCAAGAGACATTATGATTCTGGCTGGCACTGCATCGTACAGTTTCCATATGTCACCTCGTGGAGGATTCCATATCTATATCACTTAAGGTGTCAGTGGTATTATTCCGCCTTTTTGGTCTAAAACTTGTTCATTGAGGTTTCATTCATCAAAGAAATTTACAAGCTAGTTATTTAAAATGTAAAGAACGTTCCAAAGTATTTAAAATTATTATTCGTAATCATTTTCACAATATTTTCATTTCAAAAAAGTGAACTGAAACACACGAGCTTTAAATCTGGTGCTGGATTTAGAGAACACAGAAATTATGCAAGGGAGATAATTTGATAAAAGAATTTAACATAGATATCACTAGAAAAATTAACATTTCGCAATTTATCTCTCTTATTTCAACGGTGGCCCCAAATTTTTATTTTTTATATGTTAACTATATAATGATTTCAACACACATGTGAAGTATGAACAAAATCTATAATAGATTTTTCAAGCTGTCCTCTCATATAATCATTTTTCCTAACATTTCCTTGTAAAATCCTGAAATTTTCAATTTCAGTTTTTGCGCTTAAATGCACAGTGACCCCAATATTTGATTTTATATTTTGAACAATAGTACAATTATGTTTCTACATAGAAAAATTCACAAAAATTCTATAATAGGAAAATAATACCCTGCAGACACCTTACGTCTTAATGTATGAGAAGCTATAGTTGGAAAGGAAGACTTGCACACTCAGCTTACTTTTCACAGCAAGCTGTTATCCAACGGTGTGACTGAAAGTGAGAGTGGCGGACAAAAGACAAGCCGAGACATTACAGCACGCGCACTGTTCGCATCATATAATCATTTGACAGACGATGTATTGAACATTGCGGCATCTTGAAAACCTTCTTTACAGACCATGTCAGTATTGCCCATGCATTGAAACAATGATCCACAATGAAATGAAAGATTTAAGTATCTGTCACACATCTAGGACAGCTGCCGTCGCAGGTCTTAGTTTAGTATTCAACCCTTTGAAAAAAATCTTGTAAACTGTTAAATCTATTTGTAGTCTGAACTGTAATACAATAGTCCTTTAACAAATGCATGATTCAAGTCATGAATTCAAGATGCCCATCACAGCAGATGTTAAACCGTTTATAATTACTTTTAAATTGCTAAATCTAGAAAAACCGTTTACACATCTTGTTGATATTAATAAGGCATGGCAATAAAGTAAGTGAGAACAGAACCGTCAATCCAAAGCGAATAATCCAAGGACAATGGCAACATCTGAAACAAAGCAACAGAGAAACAACATGAATACGGCACAGAAAACAAAAATGAAGACACAGACACACACACAAAGATGAACAACACGGACCCAATATAAAACCATGGTGAGATCTGGTGGACCGGTACAGTAAGCATCTCCTGCTTCTTATAAGACACCTGCCGTATTGAACCTGTCAAATCCGGTAAAGGAAACAACAATTAAGCTTTTAAAGGGAAAGATATGTTGTCATCTGGGAAACAGATATCCCATAGTGGTCCACAAGATAGTGTTGTCGACCGTAAAACTTCTGATGGGATGACTTCAAGTTTTGGGTAACATACCATTGT
This sequence comes from Modiolus philippinarum, assembly GCA_002080025.1. Lineage (NCBI taxonomy): Eukaryota > Metazoa > Mollusca > Bivalvia > Mytilida > Modiolidae > Modiolus > Modiolus philippinarum. Next base: position 347,526 of record MJUU01015340.1, on the reverse strand, counting down.
TTCAGTAGCCTATTTGTGAGCATCCGGGTTCTATCAAGGAAGTCATTGTATACACCACATCCCTTGAATAGCGAGCTGAGCTGGGAGATGAAACTCCGTATGCCGGCTCTGGTAGGGTGTTACTACAAAGAAAATTGAATTTGACTATTTGATCACAGATCATAACTAAAGATTGGACTAAATTGGAAAACTTAAGAAATTTAAAATTCGTTTTATTGGACAAGTTGTTTTATTTTGCATAGAATCATTGAGGTAGATGATAAAGGCTCGTATGAACCTCTTTTTGATCCACTCATTGTTGAAATGAATATAAATCATATAGTTATATCAAAGATACCCCTTTTTAGGCAAGTGCTTGAGATACTGAATAACATTCAGAAGGTCACAAAGAACAGCAAAAGGGATAATACAAAGCTTAACAAAAAAAAACTTAGCACAACAGAGCAAATGTAATGACTGATAGGGCAAGGCTACTGCCGTTGTTGCAGAAATATTAAGTAAGCTAATTCAAAAAGTATTGGTAGGTCTGACATAGACAACACTATAAAATACATCATAAAACATCTCACATTTGCATATACTGCTCTACTGCTCTACTTACCATGGTTGTAAGAATTTTTTAACATGGATATGAGCAATAGATAATTATACGAATTCATCAACATATATAATGACTAGTGTTGCAATGAATAACGAAAGTATAAAAGTATATGGTATGATAAAGATGAATATGAAATGGGCAATAACGATAGAACTCATTTGCACAACTCATGTCTCAATTGTTGTATTCGAACAATGAACATGCAATATTTTTGGAGGTCGTGTTTTCCAGAAGACAATAGGGATTCCTATGGGAACAAACTGTGCGCCGCTTTTAGCTGACCTTTTCCTTTACTCGTACGAGGCCAAGTTTTTACAAGGGCTTACAAAAAAATTTAGCCCAGTCCTTTAATTTCAGTTTCCGCTACATAGACGATGTACTTTCTCTTAATAATCCTAAATTTAAGGAGTATTTACATCAGATCTATCAAAATGAGCTTGAAACACCTACTTCAGCTTCGTACCTAGATCTTTTTATTGTATATTGACGAAGATGGACGTTTGAAATCTTAGCTATATGACAAGCGTGATGATTTTAATTTCCCCATTGTGAACTTTCCCTTTCTTAGCAGCAATATACCTACCTCTCCAGCCTATGGAGTGTACATTTCACAGTTAATTCGTTACTGTCGAGCAAATAGTTTGTACAGTGATTTTTTGAACAGAGCAAAAACACTGTCCCAAAAGCTGCTTAGTCAGGGATTTGTTCAACCTTTGTTAATTTCATTCCTCAAGAAATTCTATGGCCGTCACCATAGCATCATTGAAAGATATGACGTGTCAGTATCCCAAATGAAATGGACATTTTCAGCTAGATTCACGTCTTCCCGGATTTGACTACCGACTTTGACATTTTCCCGGATTGAATCACTCACAGTGTCACGGGTGTTGTTAACAGAGCAGGACATGCTTACCCTTCCGGAGCACCTGATGTCACTCTCAGTTTCACTGGAGTTCACACTGTGAGTGCCTTTGTTCTGAATGTTGTAATTTCTGTTTCTGTGCTTTGTATTTGTCTAACGTCATTGTTTTCTGTGTTCTCGTTTTTGTCCTGTCTTTGGACTTCGATTTTTGTGAATTTCACCTCTTTGTCCCTTCGGTATTCTACTGCCGTTGTTATTGCAAGAAAATTAGAAACGAAGTGATTCAAAAACAAAAATGATCTCGTTTCTTAGATAAAGTTGATCACAGAATTTGGCGGGAAACTGTACTACTCTTAGTTTTTCAGGGGTTTAACAGAAGCAAGGTGCCAACATGAATGAATGCGACAGAATAAATAAAAAAAATTGCATAAAATAAAATTATAAAATAAAATAAGGGTACATGGGCAAAAAATAACATGCTGTCACATTGGCAGAGAAATCCGGAAAGATGACAGAGAATACCAAAACCAGGTAGTAGCAAACATCCCTGATACAGAGTGAACTGAACACAGCAGCCCCGTCCGATTACTTATAGGTGTGCAGGCCTCAACATTTGTCATCCCGATTGCATTTACAGTTCTTTCATCACTATCCTTTGTTATCTGGTTTTCATCACCTGTTTTATAAACGCTAGCATTTGTCTTTCCGATTACATTTACGAATAGCATACAGTCTATAATGTGTTATCACGATTGCGTTTTAGGCCTTGTAGATTTTTCCTGATTACGTTTTAGGTCGTGTAAGCTCTAGCATTTGTTAGGGCTATGTAAACTCTATTTTTTTTTGTAAACGGATCAAAGCTTACTTTGTTATTTGAAGTACTCGTACAATCAATGTACGGGTGCATCTTGTATGTCTACTTTGGAAGAAATGTTACTCAATTATCTATAAACAGAAAAATAATTCGATATTTTTATATTATTATTGACCCTCTGACTTATATAAAAGCGAAAACAGCTTTACCACGAGATGAAATGGCATGCAAGTACCTGACAAATCAACACAGGAATATGTAATCACATCGTTGGGCGTGCTTCCTACTGATATAACAATTAATTGTAAAAATCCAGACTTATATAAAAACCTTATCAATAATTGATACAGCTTTTTTTGTTATTTGTAGATCCAGTTCATATTACTGTGCTCCGAAACAAACCGATATATATGCGTACATCTTCAGTCATTATGTTCTTTACAAGTCCATATACCGAACAAGAAATTCATATGTAATCAATATATATAACAATATATAATTAATAGACTATAAATGAGGTCAATGCAGAAATTTATTGACGAAATGAAAGTGCATTAGTCCGAAGTCGAAAACTAGTGCATTTCGGAAAAATTGTTTGGCTTCATGCAACTTAATTTCATAAGGATTTTGAGTTCTAACAGTTTTGTTAAATCTCACGTATTTACATTATTAGGCTCTGTGCTTTTTAGCTCACCTGGCCCAAAGGGTCAGTGTGAGCTATTGTCATCACTTGGTGTCCGTCGTCTGTCCATCGTCCGTTAACTTTTCACATTTTCATCTTCTCTGAAACTACTGAAGCAAATTCAAACAAACTTTACAGGAATGATGTATGAAAAGTCCTTTACAAAGATCACTCTTTTCACTCCAATCCAATAAAAACAAGGCCGCCAGCAAGGAACATAATTTAACATTGGACCCTATGGGACAATCACATTTTCATCTTCTCTGAAACCACTGGAGCAAATTCAACCAAACTTTACAGGAATGATATACTAAAGGTCCTTTTCAAAGATTTCTCATTTCGTTCTGATCAGAAATTTCGTTCCGATCCGACAAAAACATGGCCGCCAGCGCAGAACTTAGGTTTTACATGTACATTGGATCCTATTTTCGTATTCTGCCCTGAAACCACTGAAGCAAATTCAATCAAACTTTACAGGAATGATGAACTAGAGGTCCTTAACAAGGATTGCTCATTTCGTTCTGATACGACAAACAACATGGCCGCCAGCACGGAACATAGCTTAACATTGGACTCTATGGGAAAATCACATTTTCATCTTCTGCTCTGAAACAGCTAAAGCGAATTAAACCAAATTTTACAAGAATGATGTATTGAAGGTCCTTTACAAAGATTGCTAATTTCTTCCTGATCCGATAAAAATCATGGCCGCCAGCGGACCTTGGGTTTAACATTGGACCCTATGGGAAAAATCACATTTTCATCTTCTGCTCTGAAACGGATGAAGCAAATTCTACTTAACTTTACAGGAATAATGTACTAAAGGTCCTTAACAAAGATTGCTCATTTGCTTCCGATTCAACAAAAAACATGGTCGCCAGCACTTAACATGGTTTAACATTGGACTCTATGGGAAAATCACATTTTCATCTTCTTCCCGGAAACTTCTGAAGCAAATTCAATCAAACTTTACAAGAATGATGTACTAAATAACCTTAACAAAGATTGCTTGTCCCGATCAGAGAAAAAACATGGCCGCCAGCACGAAAATAGTTTGACATTGGACCCTATTTTTATCTTCTCTTCTGAAACCACTGAAGCAAATTCAACCCAACTTTATAGGAATGATGTAGTAAAGGTCCTTTTCAAAGATTGGTCATGTTGTTCTGATCCGACAAAAACATGGCTGCCATCTTGGAACTTAGGTTTAACATTGGCCCCTATGAGAAAAATCACATCTTCATGTTCTGTTCTGAAATCACTAAAGCTTTACAGGAATTATGTACTAAAGGTCCTTAATAAAGTTTCCTCATTTCAATCAGATCTGATAAAAAACATTACGGCCAGCACGGAACTTAATTTCTTAACATTGGACCTTATGGGAAAATCACATTTTCATGTTCTCCTCTGAAAGGACTGAAGCAAATTCAACCAAAATTTCCAGGAAGGATGTACTGAAGGCCCTTTACAAAGATTGCAAATTTTATCACAATCCGACAAAAACATGGCCACCAGCGCGGAACTTATGTTTAACATTAGACCCTATGGGAAAAGTCACATTTTAATCTTCTCTGAAACTGGTGCAGCAAATTCAACCAAACTTTACAGGAATGATGTACGGAAGGTCCTTAACAACGATTGCTCATTTCATTCTAATCCGACAAACAACATGGCCGCCAGCACGGAACATAACTTAACATTGGACTCTAAAGGAAAATCAAATTTTCATCTTCTGCTCTGAAACAGCTGAAGCGAATTCAACCAAACTTTACAACAATGATGTATTTCCTTTACAAAGATTGCTCATTTCTTTCTGATCCGATAAAAAAACATGGCCGCCAGCGCGGAACTTGGGTTAAACATTGGACCCTTTGGGAAAATCACATTTTCATCTTCTGCTCTGGAAAGGCTGAAGCAAATTCTACCAAACTTTACAGGAATGATGTACTAAAGGTCTTTTACAAAGATGTTCATTTGCTTCCGATCCGACAAAAAACATGGCCGCCAGCACTAAACATGGTTTAACATTGGACCCTACGGGAAAATCACATTTTCATCTTCTCGGAAACTGCTGAAGCAAATTCAACCAATCTCTACAACAATAATGTACTAAATAACCTTAACAAAGATTGCTCATTTTGTTAAGATCAGAGAAAATACGTGGCGACCAGCACAGAACATAGTTTGACATAGGACCCTATTGGAAAATCACATTTTCATCTTCTTTTTTGAAACCACAGAAGCAAATTCAACCAAATTTTAAAGGAATGATGTACTAAAGGTCCTTAACAAAGAGCACTCATTTCACTTCAATCCAATAAAAACATGGCCGCCAGCAGGGAAAATAATTTAACATTGGACCTATGGGACAATCACATTTTCATCTTCTCCTCTGAAACCACTGAAGCAAATTCAACCAAACTTTACAGGTATGATGTACTAAAGGTCCTTTTCAAAGATTGCTCATTTCGTTCTGATCCGACAAAAAACATGGCTGCCAGCTTGGAACTAAGTTTTATCATTGGACCCTATGAGAAAAATAACATCTTCATCTTCTCTTCTGAAATCACTGAAGCAAATTCGACCAAACTTTTCAGGAATTATATGCTAAAGGTCCTTAACAAAGATTGCTCATTTCATTCAGATCTGATAAAAAAAAACATTGCAGCCAGCTCGGAACTTAGGTTTAACATCGGGTTCGAGATGTAACATGTACCATAGGTCTTGGGGTTAGAAAATGACATTTACTAATCAACCACCTAATAGATCTTTCATATGCGGGCGGAGCTCGCACTTATGGTATCGTGTATAGAATTTAGAAAATGATAAAAATATAGCAAATAAATATATATGATTATTCTGAAAATTTTCGTCCAGGGAGTACAACTAAATTTACTTCCCGTTCCGGTCAAGTGGCCATTTTGCGCGCTCACGAAAAATCGAAAGTTCCGGAATACATTTCAGACGATTTCTGCCACTTTTCAATAAAACGACGTTTCCAGAATATTTAAATAAATAAATGAAGTTTTTTGGTAGCAATTTTAACTCTGTTTATCTTTTTTTCTCTACTTCGTATCTAAGGAAATACACAAACTTAGATGACGTCAGGAAAAAGGGAGCTTATTAGCTGCAAAATTGACAACATATGACGTTTTACACAGCTGTCAGTCAATTATGACGTCATTATATGAGAAGCTGTAAAATTACTGTTCCGGCCGGAATATTAAACTTTGCACATATACATATGGTTGATTGTTTTATCTAAAAAGGCAAAAGAGTGTAAAATGTTCAACAAATTAATTTTGTAAGGCAAGGTGGGAGAGGCTGTTTTTTTTCTCTCTTCTTATCCAACTGTTCTAGGCGCAAAACCGGAACCTTGAAAGGACGATTATTTATCGTTGCAAAACGTTGCGGCATTTCGATGTCGGGTGTTGAAGTTTTTCTTAATCAGAAGACCAAAACAGTTACACAATACGTGTAAATGGGTATGAAATTTGTGTATAAACGGCCATATCACGTCCATCGTGTAATTGTCAGCAGAATATCTGTGAAGAGGGCCGGAGGGGGTCTCATCCCGGCTTTATTTTTTCTTAATCCCGAACTACAAAGGAACTTAAAATCTGATGAAATCTGGTGAATTTTCCCCCAAATCCCCGGCCTAAATTATAAGAATCCCGAAATCCCGAGCTTAAAAACTAATAATCCGGGCACCCCGAAAAAAAGTTCGCCCCTCTTCCCCTTCCCTCATATGCGACTTCAATATATTTTGATCATAATCCAAAAAGAGAAGAATACTGCAATTTTTAATTGATGACATCCAACAAATACTTAATACATAAGAGGGATTCGCCACTTTTGGCGTAACTATTCTAAATTCATTCAAAGCCAGGTTCATACAAGAACTAATTAAAAAAAGACAATTGGTATCCAATTTCTTTCGTTTCCCTTCAGTCCTTTATATATATAATTTAAGCAATTATATTTTTATTCAGTAAGCAGAATTAGGCAGCAGGAAAACCTATTTATAAGCCTCCTCCTTAAATACAAGATACAATAATAATTATTACAACTTACACAAAATATTATTTACAGCTAATAAGATAAGTGTAGGTAGTAATTAGTTATGGGGCGGACCTTTTTTTCGGAAGTTGGGATTGGAAGTTTTAAGCTTGGGAGTCGGGATTTCTATAAAATAAGCCCGGGATTTCAGGAAATAAATGTACCGAGAATAGTGATTTCGTCATTTTAAGTTTTTTTTTTAAGTTTGGGGCGTCGGGATTTAAAAAAAAATATAAAGCCGGGATTCCGGGATTAGACACCCTCCGCCCACCCCATTAGAATAAAGCACCAAAAAAGTAATGATTTTAGAATTAATACACATTTATGAACACAAGATTTCTTATGTAAAAGGTTGAATTTTGGCTGGATTCAGTAGTTTTGCGGAGCTGCAAGGACAGGGGCTCACAATATACTTTGCAGGTCTACGAGTCTGATAGCAATTCAAACAAAGAACAACACATTCAGAGGTGTTAGGGAGCAACCATTTGATTTTTATGAGGGGGGGGGGGGG
>MJUU01015340.1:305614-321746 GCA_002080025.1 Modiolus philippinarum | reverse complement strand
AATGTGTTCAAACAACAGTACAAACTTTCAGAATTATTTTGACAGAGCTGTGAATGTTTCAAATTACACAAACCAGGCACTGTAATGTTAAAATATTCTGAAAAATGATCAAATTCAACAATGAGTATATTCAATATTTTTCATTCAAATCTGCCCACAAGGGGAGGTGCACATCTTCATTGTGGTCAGAACAACTGTGCAAAGTTTCAAAAGCATTAGGTATAAGGTGTCTGAGTTTCAGATTACACAAAATTGGTACTCCCAAAACATAATGTTAGAATTTTATGAAAAAATGACTAAGTTCAAAAATGGATTAATTCGACAATTTCTATCCAAATCTCACTAAGAGGGAGGGTGCACATCTTCAATGTGTCCAAAACAAGTGTGCAAAGTTTCAAAAGCATCAGATATAAGGTGTTAGAGTTTCAGATTACACAAACGCAGTACCATAATGTTAAAATTTGATGAAAAAATGACTAAGTTCAACAATGGATAAATTCTACAATTGTTATCCAAATCTCATCAAAAAGGGAGGTGCACATCTACAATGTGTCCAAAACAACTATGAAAAGTTTCAAAAGCATCACATATAAGGTGTCAGAGTTTCAGATTACACAAACTCAGTACCGTTATGTTAAAATTTGATGAAAAAATGACTAAGTTCAACAATGGATAAATTCGACAATTTTTATCTAAATCTCACCAAAAGCGAGGGTGCACATCTTCAATGTGTTCAAAAGAACTGTGCATAGTTTCAAAAACATCAGGTATAAGGTGTCAGAGTTTCAGATTACACAAACTCAGTACCGTAATGTTAAAATTTGAAGAAAAAATGACTAAGTTCAACAATAGATAAATTCGACAATTTTTATCCAAATCTCACAAAAAGGAGGCGCACATCTTCCATGTGTCCAGAACAACTGTGCAAAGTTTAAAAAGTATCGGGTAAAAGGTGCCCCCAAAGCGTGACGGACGGACGGACGGGCGGACAGACGCACAGACGGACGGACGGACGGAGTCGAGCGGCTCCTAGACCTGCGGTCACCGTTGGTGACGCATGTAAAAAAAAACACTCAAAAACAAGGCACTCACAGTGTGAACACAGTTAAACTGAAAGTGACATCAAGTGCTCCGGAAGAAGAAAGCAATGTTAGACATATACAAAGCACAGAAATAGAAAACATAAACACTCAAAAACAAGGCACTCACAGTGTGAACACCAGTTAAACTGCGAGTGACATCGGATGCTCCGGAAGGGTTAGCATGTCCTGCTCTGTTAGCAGCACCCGTCACATCGTGAGTCAATCCAGGAAAATGTCAAAGTCGGTAGTCAAATCCGGGAAGACGTGAATCTAGCTGAAAATGTCCACTTTCATTTGGGATACTGACACGTCATATCTTTCAATGATGTTATGGTGACGGCCATAGAATTTCTTAAGGGATGAAATTAACGGTGGTTGAACAAATCACTGACTAATCAGCTTTTGGGACAGTGTTTTTGCTCTGTTCAAAAAATCACTGTACAAACTACACGCTCGACAGTAACGAATCAACTGGGAAATGTAAACTCCATAGGCTGAAGAGGTAGGTATATTGCTGCAAAGAAGGGGAAAGTTCACAACTGGGAAATTAAAATCATCACACTCGTCGTATAGCTTAGATTTCAAACGTCCATCTTCGTCAATATACAACAAAAGTTCCTGGTTCGAAGCTGAAGTAGGTGTGTCAGTTGTTTCTTTAATTTTAATTTCATTTGAATAGATCTGATCATTCTGATGTTAATATTCCTTAAATTTAGGATTATTAAGAGAAAGTACATCGTCTATGTAGCGGAAGCTGAAATTAAAGGACTCAAGTGGGCTAAATGTTTTTGTTTTCTTTGTGTAAGCTCTTGTAAAAACTTGGCCTCGCACGAGTAAAGGTAAAGGTCAGCTAAAATTTGCGCGCAGTTAGTTCCCACAGGAATCTTTATTGTCTGTTGGACGACACGACCTCCGAATTCGACAAAAATGTTGTCGATCAAAAATTCTAACATTTTGATAACGTCAGTCTCAGTGTACTTCTTATTTGAATCAGTATGGTTCTAAACAAAATATGTTTTGTCTTTCCCTGCTACTAAAAAGGTGTATCTGCGTTCTCCATTTTTAGTGCAGAAAAATTGATGTATTAAATCTGCAATTACTGATTTCAGTTTATTGTGTGGCAGGGTTGTATAAATGACTAAATACCGAAGTTGCTGTGAATTTAAATTCTGCATATGCGCATTGCGACAACCTATGTCTCTTCAGTGCAGATAAAATCTAAACGTTTGGAAGACCATAAACTCAAAAATTGTTTAAAACTGATAGAGAACAAATAACCAATATGATCTAAATGTAAAGCCAAAATAAGCTAAGGACAGAGCTTTGCATGAGGGAGATACTCCTTAGTTTTCAACAAAATTTACAAAAATTTAGATATTGTCAGGTTCCAAATAGAATCGGCTTTCGGGTCAGCACCGAAGTACTGACTACTGGGCTGTTGAATACCCTCGGGGACTAACAGTAGAGTAGAAAAGTATGATTCACAAAAATATTACCTTATCTCAAATGGTTAACATCAAACAATTTAAGAAGCTACAACTTTTCATCCATACTTATACCCTTTTCGTGAATACTTAAGATATTTTGACTTGTCGTTAATTTTCAGTTGTAAACGATGGTAGAGGTTTTTGGTTTTTGACCCCTATGAAGGCTGTTTAGCGGCGAGCACCCCTTGACCCAACTTTAAAAATTACGTATTGTTATTAATTTTTCTCTCCTTTCAAGATTGTGGTCATGCAGTTAGTTGTCTACCTGTATTGGGTTTTATTCGTATGTGGAAACTGGACAGATAAAGGGGAGGTTTGGGTACCCATAAACCGGTTTAACCCTACCGCTGGCTTTTGCTAGTGCCGGTACCGGCTGTCCCGAGTTCCTATTGTTGTTTACGTTTGTCCTTTATCTTGTTTATGTTTTTCCTGTGTAGTTCCCTAGCAGATTGTAGCGTGTGGCTGTAATTGTCAGTCATTGTAGATGTTTCCTTTTATCCCCTTTGTTACATATTACCTATTTTCGTAAGCAGTGACCAGGCATTAATTTAGCTATTTTGTAGCAGTTATCTCCCTTCTCGGAGGGTGTCACAACAAAGGCGAAACGGAGGGAAATCTACATTTTCAATATTTTTCGGCATATGCGGAATACCTGACCAAAAAGACAAAACGAAATTTTTATGGATTAAAAAAGAACTCAGAAATCTAAAACACGAGGTTATTTTGAACCCCCAGGGAATTTTTATTTATATATCTTTAATATGACTGACAAGTTGGTCGTATTTATTCCTAACTAGTTATGTTGTAAGGAGCTAAGGGGAGTAACTTCAAAAGACGCCGTCCTACAAAAACAGACCCAGAGTTGATCCCGACTTACGAAAAGAGGGAATATCCCGCAGATGAAAATTATGAAATTTGACCCATCAGATGGAAGAAAGTACCCATAAAAAATTACCTCCATTCCGTTTTTTTGGCGGAAATTAATACACAAGATGAAGATAATTTAATTGAGACTCGTAAGGTGCAAATCAGGAAATATTTCTCCAAAATTAGTTATGAAATGATCCAGTATTCCAGAATTAAATGTTAATGGAAGGTTCCAATATTCTAGAATGTAATTTTAATGGAATTTTCTAATATTTTAGAAGATACTTTAATGTTTGGTGCAATATTTTAGATGGTAATGTACATTATTCCTATCCAGTAAGGGGAATACAAACACTTCAAAATACCAAGGTAAAAAAAAAATATCTTGTAAAGTAAGTGAGAACCGAACCGTCAATCCAAAAACGAACAATCCAAGGACAATGGCAACACCAGAAACAAAAAAGGGGAAAAAACAGAGACACAACATGGGTACGGCACAGAAAAGAAAAATGTAAATGATCTTGTAAATGATAGTCTGGTTTAAAATTCATGCAAAAGTGATTGATACCATCGTTCAAAAAAGCTCCTACTCTTGTTTGCTTACGGATATTATCTTCCTTTTCTTTTATCCAATCTAATACATTTGAAAAGTAATAACTGAGGACATTTTTAAAAGAAACTTCGACTTATTTTTGTTGAAGGTTTTAAAGCATAAGAGGAGCTAACTATAAGTAATAAAAAATCAATAGAATTCTTTTTTTAAAACCTTTGATGTAATTAATCTAAAAAAAATATGGACACATTAAACCCTAAAAATGTAAATAAATATTTCAATTCTAATAACTTTTTACCTGAAACTCATACTTTAAGTTTTAAGACTATGAAATAAAACATGTTGATTAGGACTAGGTTATATATATTAATTAGTTTTACGAATATATACTTTTTGGTGCCATTTAGAGCTTGCAATATGGTGTGAAGTTCCTCGCTGTGTTGAAGACTGTACGGTGACCTCTGCATGCTATGCTTTGTGTCTTTTTAACTCGGAGATGGTAGGGTTGTCTTCTTGACATTTACACCATATCCTTTATTTTTCATATAGCTAATAGAACACATCCAATGCAAAGGCATTAAACTAAGGGAAAACGATTCGCTTTTGGCGACTTGATAAAAAGAAAATACGAATAAACCTGAATCATAAAATATATATGTTGGGTTAATTAATACGTCAAGCAAAAAAAAAAAAATAATAATATTTCGACAAACAGTGTGATACTTTGAATTTACAATTTGATTCAAAGTTGGTGGACAAAAACTCGGAAACTTTGCAGGTTTTGTTTCTAAACTTAAATATGAGAAAGAAAGAAAAAATGTTCACCTATTTTCTTACATGATATATGCAAACAGAAAGCCAAATCTTTCAATTAATACTTTAGTTAGCAGTCTCTCTGTCCGCTTCCCAAATTAATTTTCCGATGATTATCTCTTAATTCACTGATTCCTAGCCATTAAAGTATTATAAGAAAATGAAGCATTATGGTGGATATTTTTAAGATTCGGGCTGTGAAAATATCATTCCTAATAATAATGCTGAAATATACAGCAAGCGAATAGTATTATTCTTAAGAAATCACCTGAATTGTGTGTTTTCCGTACAAGTATATCTTTAAACATGGGCCCGAACTCTAGATTAATAATACATCTGTTTATATTGCCTGTGAAATATAGTACAGAGGTATTCATTTAACAGGAGGTAGATAGTGGAACAGTGGATAGTGGTACAGTGTAGGTGTATAGACAACCAACACGGTTTATATTTGGTCCTGTTATAATTGTTATTTTTATGAACGATATACTTAATGACAGCACCTAACATACGACTGTCTTCTTTAAATGTTGTTTTTAGGACGAATTTGTGTTACTTGATATTTTTTATTATAGAGGGAATACACGAATACATGAATCAGCGATCTCAAAAGCGGGCTTGTTAATTTTCACCCTGATGAAACAAAACGCAGATCCCCTGAATAGTGTTAAAACAGCATAACACTTGCTGACTTGGTACATACATGTATATGTAGTTTTCATACTTGTTCTACAATCTACAGAGTGATATTTATTGAGTCGGCTGGTAAAACTGGGAATATAAAAACTGATATAGAAAAAAAAATTCGAAAGGTTCCAACTGAAAAACCAATATCAGCTTAGGATAGAACATTGCACGAGGGAGATACTGTAATAGGGGATATGTTCGCGTGGTTTAAATTTCGCGATTTTGATTCTTTAACATATTCGCGAGGTTTTATTTTCGCAATTCTCACTAATGTTTCGTTACGTTTATAATAAAAACAAATTAACGCGAGTATATGTCAGTTGCGAAATTAGCGAAAATAAACCCCTCGCGAAAATCCCCCTTTTACAGTACTTGTTTGTTTTAAATGGATATATCTGTATATAATCAAATCTTTGTTCGAGCTAGCACCGAAGTATTGACTACTTGGGTGGGGAATATCCTATAGGACTTAAAGTCCACTAGCAAAGGCATCGAGTAACAAAATACAGAAGTTAATTTAATTTCTGCAGACGGCCATTTATAGAACTTATGTCTCTTCAGTGCAGATCAAATAAAAATATTTGAAAAGCCATGATTTGAAATTAAGACATGTAAAAACTAACAGAAAAAGCGGAAATCTGCTTTGCGAAACGTAGAATCAGTTCATACTTAACATGCTTGGATATACATTATAATAGCTCGCAGAAGATATTCTTTAACGTTATAACATCTTCCCTCATATGCATTTGCCGTGACTTGAATTTGTTACAATATTTACTATCAATCTATTGATCCATAATATTCAATTAACTCAAATAGGAGAAAAACACGCCAGTAACTGAATTAAAAAAAAATAGGTCATGTAGTTCGTACCTTTAGTTTCTAGCACAGGTTTTATAAAATCTATGATCATTGATAAAAATTCAGTGTTAAAATGTATTGATTTTAAGACTGCTTTGTATGTTATTAAACTGTTAAAAACTGATAAGAAAATTTATGTAATGTCAATGATACAGTTTCAAGATATGGTCATTTAGACATCTATGTTGAACTCTCCTGGTATATGAATGCAGGATATCATAAAGAATTTTTTAATACCGCTTAAGATGAACAGCCATGTTTAACCAACTAACCACAATTCCTGTGAAAATGAGGTTTTGGCTTCCAATGCTTTGATTATATCTAGACTAATAAGGAAAATAAAGTCGTCAAAAGTACAATTTTAAGCGATTAAAATGTTTTATTTTCCAACTCTCTTTGATCTCATAAGGACTCAAGAAATTATTTCATTTAAAGTAGATCGGCAGTCTCTTGCCATTTTCTTATGCATGTGTTTTATGCATTAATATGCAACTATATTTATTTATGTTAAAACATTGAAACATTATTTCACTGAAGGCACTTAAAGGCAGAGGGCGAATCAAAAGTTACACGAACTGGATGTGACAGAGAGATTTTATGGCAAAATAAGTTGAAAAGGAAAAATTTGAGATTATCGAATAAAAGATGTTATAAATATGAAAATTTATATTTTGAAACAATGGCAGTATAATACCGAAGGAACAAAGGAGATGCATCCACAAAAATCGACGTCCAAAGACACAGCAAACACGAAAACACAGAAAACTATGACACTAGACAGCCAGAAAGCAAAGAAACAAATAAAAAACACAACATTCAAAACAAAGGCACTCACAGTGTGAACTCCCATGAAACGTAGAGTGACATCAAGTGCTCGGGAAGGGCAAGCATGCCCTGCTCTGTTGACAGCACCCGTCACACTGCAAGTGAAACAATCCAGGAAAACGTCAATATCGGTATAGTCAAAGCCGGGAAGACGCGAACCTAGCCGAACATGTCAGCCGTCACCTGGGACACTGAAAATTATTTAACAAAGTCCCATTATAAAAGAAAACATTAAACGACCTTCCTATATTACCTATAGAAATTTAACGTTTTGCATCCAAATTATATCAAAAATCAGCATGTGAACCACTCTTTTGTATTTTTATTTCAAAACCAATGTCATAGGAAACTTTTCTGTGAATATGAAAAGAATATATAGTCTAGCTTTAAAAATAATCACCGTTTTTTAATATTGTTCTGTGTAGACGACATACGGAAAGAAGAAAACAAAATATTAATCTTGTTACTTGTTGTGTAAGAAGGCCACTATATTATAAAAAAAAATAGGAGGCAAAAGTACTATCTCGTTCGTGAACGTATGACAACTAAATTGATTTAAAATTTGTTTAAAATTTGAATTACATATACTCCTTCTGGAGCTTTGATCATAGTTTCACACTTGGCTTTTTCATTTTCAAAAAATATTTTTGTCATCTGTATAAATGATGCTCACATCTCCCGGTTTTATTCGCGAAGTTTTCTTACGATATCCCAGATGAATGTCCCATTGTCGTTTGTACGTTATTTTGTCTGTTGTCCCTTTGTCTGGCAACGAATGACAATGTTTGTTAGAGTACTTTTCTTAAATTTGACGTTCGAGCATCCAGCACCGAAAGAGAAGAAACATATATTTAGCGCTGTTCGATATTTAGCACATAAATTAAACTCAAGCATGTGCTTTGGGCCGTCCTAAACTGACTATCCCTATGAGATACGAGTATTTGTGCATTATTGAAGTCCTCAGGGTAACTTGAAGATGAAGAACAGCAACAAAAGCGTTGTTCCATTTGCTCAACCTTACCATGTGCTTGTAGGGATTTTGTCCTATGTACATTTATATCATATCCTTACATTGGTTTATATATCACCACTAGTTCCGTGTCAATGCTGTTGGACATTAAGTCTCGGAAGGTATTCCCCATCCAAGTAGTGCAAGTATTTAGGTGCTGGACCTAAACCCAATGTTGTTTTGAATTTGCAACTTTTGATGAGGTTAATATCTGATTTACGTACTTTCTGTATACTGCTGAACGTTTTTATTTAAGGGAACACTATTAAACATACACATACGGTAAACGTTCAACATATTTTACTGTGTCGAGATACATTTTTATGCCTTATATGTTGGCAAAATGTGAATGACTGACTGATGAATAGGGGGATGACATTTTTAGGAGAAATTTGTTTATATAAATATCAGCAAGAATCGGTGATCTTAATATTTATTCAACACTTAACAGACGAATTTCTGTTAACCATTGTGTCTTTGTGTGTCCATATTTATATGGTTAGTCTATGTATATTCACAACAAGACAACCTTCTGTGCTTTCTTTTTGATAGTAAGAATATTTAAACAAAACTTCTAACTTTTTTTCTGTTAACAGTTGTGCTGTATGTCTGTTTACTGTTACAACTGTAAGCTAATTGCAGTTTTTTATACGCCGCCACACGTAGTGGCGAGGTATTATGTGATACTCTCAGTCGTGTCCGTCCGTCCATGCGTCTGTCCGTCCCGAAGGTTTCCGACTCATAACTTGTGAACGAAATAACATACTGTCTTCAAACTTGGTATGCAAGTTGTTTACCACAAAACTTAGGCCAAGTTCGATTTCGGGTTCAAAAATTTGTGAATTTTAGGGTTTCCGACTGTTAACTTTTAAACAAAATAACATACTGTCTTCAAACGTGATATGTAAGTTGTTAACTACAAAACTCAGGTCAGGGTAAATTTTGGTTTCACAGGTCCAAGGGGTTCTAGAGTTATGCCCCTTGAAACTTTGAAATTTTGTGAATTTTAGGGTTTCGGACTGATAACTTTTAAACCAAACAACATAAAGTCTTCAAACTTGGTATAAAAATGTTTACCACAAAACCCAGGTTAAGGTTAATATTGGACTCGGAGGTCCAAGGGGTTCTGGAGGTATGCCCCTTTAAACTTTGAAATTTTGTGAATTTTAGGGTTCCGACTAACAAAATTACATACTGTCTCCAAATTTTGTATGCTTACTAGAAATTCAAACTTACTTCGACTTGGGTACAGAGATCAAAGAGGTTCTGAGGGAGTTATGCCCCTTGAAACTTCAATTTTTTTTTAAACGTGGCGGGGTATCATGTAATGCACCATTACTATTTTCTTATATTGAATTGATATTGCAAAAATCTTAACAATGCAGCTATCTAAATTATCAAAATTTGCATGAAAGTATTATGTATTTTTACACATTGTCACAAAAAGCTTGAGGGTATGTTTAGTTTTCTGTAAAAACAACAAAATAATTAACTTTATAATTCAATGAAGTGGCATTAAAAACTAGAAATCACGATTTGACAATATCTTAGAATATTGACACAAACTATGTACAACGAAAACCCTTTTTAAATGATAAAATATTTCCTTTTCTTATCAAAAATGCAGAAAGGCTGCAGATAAGAACGTCAATAAGATATTTCGGTGAACATGTTCATTTACTGTGACTGAGGGGACTTCCAGTCCACCAACAGTGGCACCTGAAATCAAGAAATGACTGCTTTGCCAATAAAAATACCATTTTTACATGCTTTGCACAAATAGACAGCTTACCATTTTGTATGAGTAATTCCTATACAATAAGCGAAATCTAGTATATATTTATTACCATGGTTACGAATGGGAGGCAGAGTGAAAACTCAATAAAAGGGTATTGAAGCAATGTTTTTAGGGGCAAAATTACATACAATTCAAAAAAAGGAAAAGAAAGAAAGAAAGTGATAGGAAGATGTCAAAGAAATTACTATGTCGATTTAGTGCCTTAATGCAACCCATTCCTTGTTATTTTAATTATTTTTCATATCATTGGCCCAATGCTTATGTGTTATGATTTAGTGCAACAAAATTCTTGTAATAACCAAACTTTCCAGTTTTTTACAAAGCTATGCGATCAGTTGAATTCTTCAGTTACCATTTTTTTTTCTATCAGCTGATAAATATTATTTCGTGTTTGTTTTACGTATTTAAAAATAAGTTATTCTCAGTGTAGAAAAGAGGGATAAAAGAATGACCGAAGAAATATTTTTTTATAGTTTGTTAATTATATACACAAACATGACTTATTAATATCGATGATACTTTATATTGCACTTATGACGCTTATTAGTTCTAAATTTATTTAGCTGTGTAGGAAGGGTTGCTGCTTTTATCTTTGGGTTCAATAAAGGTTGAATACTGAATAAATAATTTACATAACGCCGATTAAGATCAGTGGAAATGGTTGGAGTGTAGTTAACATCACGGAATGCATGTTCTTCCTTCTTCCTCTTTACTTTTCAAGACATTCCAAAGTGAGGTCAAAGTAGTAAGGAAAGTCGCAAATACGTTTAAAAGTTCATGTTCGTATTTCTTTATTTTGTCAATTTTTATCAATTATGGACTTTGTATGAGGTCAATATGTTATATATGGACCTGTAGTCCGAGGTCAATATATCCCAACAGGTCCATATATAACATATCGACAGAGTAAAGGGTCCATTATTGTTATATTACATATGTAGTTTTTGCTGTTTGTCGAGTAAGATTTTGTCAATACGTCTGAAATTATTTCGAAGTAAAAGCTCTGGTGAAGGCGAAAATGAAATAAAAATAAAATCAACAAGAGTTGGTTTGTTGCATGAGTACCAAGGCTAAATAGATGCCAACACATCTGTTATTTTCAAATTAAAGAAGCCAGAAAACCTTTTTTTTTATTTTCATGTTTATGTCGTGTGCCCTAAAATACCATTAGACAACTATTAAATCGATTTTTATCCGTCTCGGCTGTTCTCCATGCCTCTTAATATATGTTAAGACCATACTTTTTATTATTTTTATTAGAAGATCTTTTTCAGTGAAAAATTATAAACTGAATATAAATTTAGTTATATAGCGTAAACATAACTATAAATAGAAACATAGCAACAATGTTTTTAAAAATAGAAACATGGCGTCAATATACATATAAATAGAAACAAAGCTGAAAATACGCTAAATATTTTAAAATCACGTGACTGTTTCAGCCAATGAAATTGATAGGATAGTTTGACATATGTAATATTGCCAGTGAGGACATATGGTTTATCAAAATTATGTGCAGTACAAAATAAAATGATATAAATGTATCAATATCATCAATACTCTCCTCTCTTCCATTCATGTTTTCTTCTAAGTTTTAATATCTTCATATAAATCTTTTGAATTTTTAATCTTCATATACAATTCGCAAATCACATCTCTTTCAAATAATATAAAGTCGATCGTCAATATCAAATTTGTAATTGTAAATGTATTCGGTTTGAATCGATAAAGCTTGTAATTAGTCCTACTAAGTTAAAATATTGACGTAATTACGCTCTAAATAGCAGTTCAACATCCGCTAAAGCTTTTTAATGCTTATTTTGGTCTGTTTGTATTTAATTAAAAAAAGAACTTGATTTTTTATCACAACTAACTGTAGAGAAATCACGTTTTTACATTGAGAATGTCACATAAACAATACGGCAACATGACCTTAGACAGCTACTTAAAAGAGAAGATCTTAAATCTCAGCAACAATTGAAAAGGCAGCACTAGCAAGCATCAACAGTAGTTACAAGCAGTATCATACAAGATAAGCAATGGCACTGCAAGTAGTACCATAATGCAATAAAAGTAGGACTACAAAACATTATTATTGAATATAAGCATTAAAACAGGGAATAGCAATGAACACATACAATGACCGAAAATACAACCACAGGTTACAATCCACAAGGGAACTGTAATAAAAAAACACAAATGAAAGACAAGAGGCAAAAACGATAGGAGCTCGGGATAGCCGCACTTGGCACAAACACTAGAAAAGTTAGCGGTAGGGATAAACCGGTACTGGTGTAGCCAAACTTTTCCTTTCTCTAACCCGTTTCCTTATAGTATAATATACATTCGAATAAAACCACCCGTTTCCTAATAAACATACGAATAAAACCACATTCATGTAGACTTTCAACTCCAAGTCCACTATCTCTCAGAAAAATGGGTCAAAGAGTTTTCGCCGTTCTTTCAAATCAAAAAATAACTTTGAAACAACAAGATGTTATGATTAACCTTAAAGTATAGCCCACAATAAAACGAGTTAATTATGAAATTATGTTTCAAGATTCATTTTTTTACTTAGTACTTGGATGATTATTTCCTTTAGCTGTCTACGAGGTTTCAATGGCAATTGCTGTTGAGTTGCTGCCTGACACTACCGTAAGTGAAGGTACATGTAAATTTGACGCGTCATTAAACTGGTTAAACCAATAATTTGTTAAAGGCTTTTTACCAAGTCAGGACAATTTATCGTGGTATTGTATCTACTTTGTCTTTTTCCCGTCCCGGAAAATTCTATTCGGTAATTTTGTTATTAAATGTAAAAACTGGATAACAGGAAACATCTTCAATGGCTGAAAATTATAATCACACGCCACAATCTGCCAGGGAACTACACAGGAAAAACACAAATACGTAAAGAACGATAAGAACTCGGGACATCCGGACTTGGTACCGGCACTAGCAAAAGCCAGCGGTGGGTTTTAACCGGTTTATGGGTACCCAAACATCCCCTTAATCTGTCCGGTTTCCCTTTAGTGTAATAAACACATGAATAAACCCCAATACAGGTAGACTACTAACTCCATAACAACAATCGTGAAAAGAGAGAAAATGACAATACGAAATTTTGAAAGATGGGTCAAGGGGTGCTCCCCTCTAAACTACCGGCTAGCTCAAGGAGCCTAGTCTGCTGGTAAACTGAACACTGTCGAACTCACTACGAACAAAAAAAAACAAACTCAAAACTCGGCTTGGTCAAGAATCATCATATATTTCAATAGATATCGGCAGTATCAGTGAGAGGCTAGTATGTATGTAACATTTTCAGGTCACTAGATCTCAAGGCTAATTCAACGGATGCAAGAAGAGCATCTTGTCGATATCCCCTATTACGAAAAGAATGTAAGTTACGTCGCAGCTTTTCTGGATCTTTATTGGGTCTGTGTTGTTCATCTTTGTGTGTGTGTGTCGTCATGTTTCTTTTCTGTGCCGTACTCGTGTCTTTGTTGTTTCCGATTTTACCATTGTCCTTGGATAATTCGGTTTTTTTTTTGGCAATTTTATCAAACATTTCCGTAAAAAAAACGAGGATTATAAATGCCCGTTGTAATAAGCTGTTTGCGAGTAATGGTATATTAAGATATCAAATGTTCATATCTATTATAAAACTTCTTAAATGTATTCAACAACTTATGAAATCTGTAACCCTGTTGTAAAAGTTTGGCTGTGATAGTAATTGAGGTAACGTTCATTAAAATCGTCAAAAGTAGAACAAACGCTTGCGAATCGTACTGGTTGAGAAATATACACCCGTAGGATGGAGCTAGAGGGATGTCGCCGTCAAGGTCAGTAATACTGAAATCAAAATTATCCCTTTTGTCATATTTTTTAGTTCCTATTTTACCAGAGTCGATAATGATAGTTATATCCAGAAAAGAGCAGTAATTTGAGTCATTGTTAGCTTTATTTAATTTCAGTTCTTGTAGGTAAATGAAGTCTACATAATAAATAAACTGGAGATTGTCAATGGTAAGGATATCGTCAATGTACCTACTGTTATCAATGAAAATGTAAACAAGTTGATCACTGGTTTTGAAGTTTTTTCGTGAAGTCTCGTTCGTAACAGAACGAGAATTATTGCAGGTTGAGTTAACATATGTGTTATGGTCTCATGTTCATTACTTCACATCCTTTCGTAAAATAGAAAAAAGATCTGCGATGAGATTAACCTTTTAAAGATATATTGTTGTCATTATTATTCTTGGAATAATTGACATTATCAATAGCTACATTATTTCAAACGATGTTAAAAAGGTAGATAAACACTGTTGCGCTGCGCAATTCAATCGCACATTAGAAAAATAAAGAGCCGGATACGGGGTAGGTTTGATTTTCGTGCCGGAAAAGTAATATGACGGCTTTTCGTTTGTGACGTCATAATTGAATGACAATTGTGAAACGTCACATTTCGTTTAGTTTGCCGCTAATTAACTCCCTTTTCCCATAAACAATGTTTGATCCGGAAACTTTGCAAAATATCTCCGTGGAAAGCATGGTGACATATACATTTTATTATTGTAACCAGTAAATTACATCATAAACTACCTGTTCACAAAAGTACATCAAATTCTCATGGATAAAAAGTTCATTTCCATTAAGCTAAAAATTGCCTTTTCATATTTTCCCCGTGCATTCTATGTAAATTATGGTGAAAAAATGGCTAAAAATGAGCAAACTTTGATCTCAATTCTAGAAAAAGCAAGCATGGTGACCCATACTTTTTATTACAGATTTCGGGTAAGTAGGATTGGTTCTTCAATTGTGCCGACTTACAACAAAATCTCATGGATATGAATATTACTGTCTATCTACCTTAAGAGAGTTCAGGTACAAAATGTAACACTAATGTAATAGACAACTTTAAATTGTAAACTGTTTACAATTTTGAGCAAATCAGTTTTATTTATTTCGTTTTTCAATTCGCAAAAAACTTGGCAATAATAAATAATTCTTTCTGATAACTCTGAAGAAGTAGTTCTACTTATATGTGATTACCAAAAATAATTTAAAACCCACGGCGTTTGAAACGAAAATCAGTACTAATCTAAACACTACGGAGAAAGTCGAAGATACATCACAAAATAGAAGCACCGTTTTTTTTTGTATTTTTGCAGTACAACGAATTGGTGTATTATAAAATAAATAATTTCAAAAGTGATAAAAAGCAATCGCAGATCCAGCCTTCCATTGTATTCCAGAAAGAATGTTTATCTCTTTTTGTCGATTTTGGCCAGGTTTTCTCCTTCGCTGATGTTACATTGAATTAATCAGAAGGAATTGCTAGTAATTTTATATTTGTAACCAATGAACAACAAAATACCGAAGTTACTGTGGATTTAGTTTCTGCATTTGCGCATTTCGACAACTTATGTCTCATCAGTGTAGATCAAACAAAAACATTTAGAAGTCCATTAACCGAAAAACTTGTATAAGCTGATTGATAACAAATAACCAAAAAGATCTAAATAGAAAAGCCAAATTTCAGCTAAGGACAGAGCTATGCATGAGGAAGATACATCTTAATTTTAAACAAAATTTTGTAAAATGTAGATATTGCAAGTTTCAATAAAGTCGGTGTTTGGGTCAATGGATATGGAGTAAATGCTCATGGGACAATATGATAAACCAAGCAATGGAACAACGCTTTAATTCTTATTCTTGATGCCGTCAACAATAAGCTTACCTCATAATAAATTCAACAGTCCCTAGCATCAGTTTTTTTAAGCGATATTCATTGCTAAATGTCGAGCAACGCTACATCAATGGAGTCTTTACCCATGGATACCAGATCACCAACCACCACTTACAACCTCTGTCTCCGTTGCCTGACAAAAAGACTAATAAAATAAGACAGTCACAACATATAATCAACTACAGTGAATTGAAATGCCAAAATTTTAAAATATGATGAGATATCCTCTCAAGAACAAGTATATGATAAATGTAATGTATATAGAGCGTACATTACTCATATTTCTGTTGAATTCTAAGCACCAAACAAATTATAATATAAATTATATGTTATTTCAAAAGCTATTTTTAGAACTGCTGCAACTTTAAACTTCCACTTCATAATCTTAAAATTCCAAAATA
>MJUU01015340.1:270124-305139 GCA_002080025.1 Modiolus philippinarum | reverse complement strand
TTTATGGTGATGAGCTATTTCTTTCTTTATGGGGTTGAGCTATATATCTTTACGGTGATGAGATATTTCTTTACGGTGACGAGCTATTTCTTTATGGTGACGAGCTATTTCGTTATGGGGATGAGCTATTTCTTTATGGGGGTGAGCTATTTCTTTATGGTTATGGTGATGAGCTATTTCTTTATAGATATGAGCTAATGGTGTTTCTTTATGGGGACGAGCTATTTCTTTATGGGCGAGCTACTAGTATTTCTTTATGAGGCCAGGCTACTTCTTTGCTATTTCTTTATGGGGACGAGCTATTTCTTTATGGGGATGAGCTATTTCTTTATGGGGATGATCAATTTCATTATGGGGTGAGCTTTTTCAGCAGCACTGTCGTTTTCATGTTATTAAAATTCAGATTTTTTCCTGGAAATCGACAATGTGAAAAAGGCAATTAACGTTACATAATTTGTGTAATTTTACAGTGGTGACAATAAACATGCTTTTATGTTTGACGGTGTACTTGAGACGGCATTCGAGCTGTAATTGGTTAATTTTCCCGAATCTGAAGCATGAAAAGCATCTTAACTTTCAAACAATTACATTAAGTCCCAAATAACCTGACGCTGTGAAGCATGGACAATGTGTAGAGAGATCACTATATTGTTTTCCCCAAGCTTTATGGTAAAAAGGAATGATTTATTGATTTGTACAAAGACAGAGAAAATCATATTTTATATCTTAGCGTTGACAGATTGCAAAACTGGAACTTGAGTCCTGAATAATTTTCTTAATCGATTCCTTGTTACAGTATTACTTGCAAATCCAAATTTAACTCGTATTTTTATGGAGAAACGACAAAATGAGCAAACCAATGCAAAAATATAATTCATTGAAGTATTCATATAAAAATTAAAACTAGCAATAAATTCCACCAAGACTGGTGGTAACAAAAATAAATGTTTCATTGCTTGTTTTTTACAATAAATTTGTAGATAGTTCGTCTGATGTACATTCGCTCCATATCTTTCCATTGTTTATTTAAAACTGGAGTTTGTTTCTCCTGCAGCATCGTAAAAACGATTCAATTCAGTTATGTTGCAGTTCTCATATGCATACATTGTGACTTCACGACGAAAAACAACAATAAAAGCATTGTTCCATTGCTTGGTTCTATACCATGTATTTGTAGAGACTTTGTCACATGTGTATTTACTCCATTATCTTTTCATGATATTCATACTTTCAATTTTTTATTTAATTTTTGCAATTTCTAAATGTTATTTTGATAACCGTTTTACAGGGACAACATCTCATAATTTTATAATGCCAAGTTTTCTTGCAATTGACTCGATAAGTCCTGTGTAATTGTTAAGATTTAATGATTATCTTCTGTTAGCCCTTTTTCTACTTGCATATCCCGAATCCATTGGGGAAGGAAAAGTTAACAGTGATGTATAGCGTTGTTCGATATCTAGCAATGATTTCCGCTCAAACACTGTCTTGTAACCTGTACGGCAATTTTTGTTGAGTCATAATAAGATGGCGGATCATCCGAGGTCGAACAGGTGGACACCTCATTTTTTCTCCTTTTCACTCACTTGACCTCATTTTGCGTGAAGTTGTGCTACTGTACAGAACCCAAATATAATGGAGAGTCTTCACACCAAGCGCCATGGACCAACGGTCACACAAAAACTTGTATTTTATGTTCAAACTGAGAGTCCGAAGTGCTTTGAAAAATCGAGGCGAAATAATGATGTTTGATTGAACTTTACATCGAGTAAATCAACTTTTCCCAACAAAAGTGGATGTTTATAGCCTATTTTTGTACCAAACATTTAGATCAGCATACCAAGAAACTATAATTTTTCCTGTGAATGTCTGAAAAACGATTTGTCAAAAAACTGTGGTGTACGGCCGTGTCACCACCAAATGTTTACATTTTTCCCTCGATTACGGTTGAGTCATTGTACGGTCGATTCACAAACTCCGTAAGAAATGTGCATGCAGTTGAGTCATTTGGTCAAGTTGCATATCAGTAGAAGTTATTAAAGACATTCGATGGATACATGTCATTATCTCAACAGTTTAATAAAGACCGACCTTTTAACTTGAAATGAAAGCTTGTTTGTATTTTCTAAAAATATATTTTGATACTGAATTTTCAGAAAAAAAAACACAAGGCGATCAACAACTAACTGAAGGTTACATTCATCGTGAATAAAATATTGCTTACAAGAACAGAACACCAAGCCCACTCCATCAATACATCTACACCTATACGGGATACTCCTTTAATCCACTAAAATACTAGGAGGCACATTTGGGTAAAACAAATTTTTGTGCAAGAATGTTTACAAGTGCTATTTTTACATTTCTGAAAAAATACTATAAGATAAAAACGTAGATGATTGGTTTCAGTCCAGACTTAAATGATCATCGGGTAAGTCTGGACTTCGGAAGGTTAACCGTTCCATATTCTTATGGTGTGGCGAAAGAAGGATGGAGGATGGTAATTTGTTGGTGAATATGACAGCATACATTCATGATCTCTTAATGGAATGAGATTGTTTTTATTCTATAAATGAGTGAAGAGAATCGTCTGATCTGTTGTAGGGTAGGACAGTTAAGTTGCTGTAGTATTTTGGTAACACTGTATTGGTAGTTGTATTGATTTAATGTGTACCTAAAGCTGCCCTTATTTGAACTATTTTAATTTTTGGACATACATTTGTTGCCAAGGATCCCAAATTATGTAACAGTATTCTAATTGAGGCCTTACATAGATGTCATATGCTTGTTTTCGGGATTGTTGGTTTTTACACCATACTTGATAAATCTTAAAGTGTTTTTGCCTTGTTTGTGATATTATTTTTGTGACTATTCCAAGTTTCAAATGATACTTTGTCCACTGCATGATTTAAGAATTTTGTTATGGAGAGAATATTCACAATGTACTGGTTTGTTTTCCTAGATATGTGAATGATTTCCGTGTTGAAGGACATTAACCACTCTTTTCTTCTTGCCATTTTTAGAGTTCGTCTAGATCAGATTGAAGTGCATTACAGTCAGATTGTAAGTTGATGGTAAAATAGACGATAGCACGGTGTGTGAAGATACATGTTTTGCTTGACAATGTCATTGATATATATGAAGAAAAGGCACTGGTCCAGTACAGAACCCTGACGGACTCCTGATAAGACAGGGCAGTTACCGAATTCTTGTCCATCAACGACTTTCTTCTTTTCCTATTATTGATAAGAGATTGATATATTCTTCAACGGATTTTTTCCTAAAATTTCTCAGCCAAGCATAATATATTTCACCATAATATAGATATGCCTTTCTGGTTATGCAATTTTTAATGCAATGTTCAGCAATCTGTCTCGTGTTTGTGATGTAATATTTGTTCATTTACAAAGTAATATTTGTCATATTTTACTAAAATGAAATGTATGTATTTTAATTTAAAAAAAATGTGTGATAAGTAAATGTCACAAAATGTGTGATTTCTTACATTTTTTTATACTTCTCTGGTAGAGGTCATAAAAAGGACTTAATATACCTTTTTCGAAGATTTGGTGGAAAATTTGGTGGACTCGTCAGTTATTCGGATATTATGAAACAATTGACATTGAAATACAATCAATACCGAAGTTGCATAATAAACGGTAAATTATGCTGTACACGTGTTTCAAGGAGTAACCTCTCATCAGCAGCATTAAAATCAAACAATATGGAAAGTCACAATCCAAAAGTATTAAAAAAAGAAGTACTCATTACCAAAAATATCGAAATAGGAGGCCAAATTCAGTACCAAGGACACCCACCGAGTGCCATACACGGAATGAACCAGGGTCACATGTATCGTTATTCTACATAGATCTGCTGAACCACAAGTTGCTCATTTGCTGACTTTATGATCTAAAATACATTACAATCGGTATCTAATGTCTTCGTTGTCAGAGACAAACAGTAGTTGAAAAGAGGGGGTTTGGTGTTCTGTTCCAGTATAAAAATATTTTATTCGCCATGAGCGAAACTTTTCGTAAATTTTTGAACGCATTGTGCTTTTTTCTGAAAATTCAGGATTAAAATATATTTTTAAAAAATACAAACAAGCTTTCCTTTCATGACATATATCCATCGAATCTACCGATATGCAACAATAACAAGGGTAAAATTGACCAAATGCAAATGACTCGACTGCATGCACACTTCTCATGGAGTTTGTGAATTTGGACTCGACCGTACAATGACTCAACCGTAATCGAGGGAAAAAATGTAAACATTTGGTGATGACACGGCCGTACACCGCAGTTTTTTTTTTTTACGAATTGTTTTGCAGGCATTTACAGGTAAAATTGTAGTTTTTGTGTATGCTTATCAAAATATTTGGTACAAAAATAGGCTAAAAACATCCACCTTTGTTTGAAAAAGTGGATTGACTCGATGTAAAGTTCAATCAAACATAATAATTTCGCTACGATTTTTCAAATCACTTCGGACTCTCAGTTTGGACATAAAAAACAAATTTATATGTGAACGTTGGTCCATGTGGATACTCCCCATTATATTTGGGTTCTGTGCAGTAGCACAATTTCACGCAAAACAAGGTCAAGTGAGTGAAAAGGAGAAAAAATGAGGTGTCTACCTGTTCGGGCTCGGATGATCCGCCATCTTATTATGACTCAACCGAAAAATTGCCGTACAGGTTACAAGACAGTGTCAAACCGGTGAACTTACTTTGTCTTGTGTGCATTTACATCGTACCCTTTTATTGTTTATTAAATGTACTTTAATAAACTTAAATCACAATAACTTCAGTATTGTGTTATTTATTTAAGGAAATATTTCGGTTTTTCCAAGCGAAACTAAGTTTCCCGTTAGCCACCTTAGCGTTCAACATAAATTTTACAATTAAATATAACCATTGTTTTGATTTTGATTCCATTTGGCATCGATAATCCTTATATGAGGTGGTCCTTTGAAATCGTGTCCCTAGTCTTGCTCTTTGCCGCTTGCAGGGTATGTAGATTAACGTTGGAAATAATAATGTTAAAAGGCATTTCTTCTGTTTCTGTAAATAGAACACGTACTAACAGATTGTATGATCTCAAACATCTCATGCATTTAAACTGTGTCAAATTGTTCTTCAAATATTGTTAAATAAGTGAACTTTGAACTGTGTTGGAATTATCCTATTATAGATGATCGAAACATACCCTTAATCACTGACTACCATTGCGGGAGAGTTATAAACAGGCTTTCGATTGTTAAAAATTGATATTGCTACACGTCACTTGGCTTGCCCAAAATATACCATAAACTAATTATAATACTTATTAGATCTTATTATGCTGAAATTTGCATTAGCAAGTCCCTACATTTGTAAAAAAAAATAACAACTGTAATTTATGCAGATTTTTCATACACAGTTGAACTTCGTTTGCTCGAACTGCTATAGATTGGACACAATATATGTCTCAACCCCTTTTCTGGACCTTTTTTCGAATTTCAGCATAGTTCTGCCCCGATAGCTGGAAAACCCTTCTAGCTCGAATTGCAAAATTTGCAAAAAGAGAAGAAAACCTATTAAACGCGCAAAAACAAAACATTTTTAAAAAGTCGCAAATATATTCAGTAATTATACATTTAGCTGAAGCTTCTCAGTCATCATTTTCTAGCTCACCTGGCCTAAAAGGCCATGTGAGCTTTCACCATCACTATGCGTCCGTCGTCCGTCTGTCTGTCAACAATTTCAAAAATATTCTTCTCTGAATCCACATATAACCAAACTTGGCCTGAATCATCATTAGAGTATGGCTTCTCAAAATTATGTTCGATTAGGCGGTAGGTCAAACAACATGACCACCGTTGCTAAAAATAGAACATAGGGGTAAATTGCCTTTTTTGGCAAATAACTCGAAACCCGTTACTGATATCAAAAATCTGACAGATGGTTAAAATTATCAGTATGATGAAATCTACCTACCGTGCAATTTTGAAGAAAATCTGAAACCCATCTCGGAGTTATAGCCCTTTTTCCGTAAAATTTTCAAAAGTTGTGCATTTCTTTATTTTTTATTTCAAAAAGTGTAACAATAGAGTTCAAGTGTAAATTGCAGAAATGTTCAGCATATCAAGATCTACCCACCCATGGTTTTTGAAGAATTCCAAAAACCTTTGTAGGAGTTATTGCCCTTTTTCACAGAATTTTCAAAATTTTCATATTTTTCGTCTTTTGTTTCCAAAACTATAGATTATGAAGGTTCAGTGTAAATTGATAAAAAGTTTGCCATGTGGCGACTTCAAAATTTGCGTTGAAAATTGTTCGTTGACAACCGTTTTCAAAATGGCCGTCAAAAAAAAAGGGTGGGAAAATTCAGCATTGTCCAATTTCAATAAAATTTGGTTTCCAAATAGATATTGATGTTTCGACTTCAAAACCGGTGTTGGAAATTGTTCGTTGACCTCCATTTTCAAAATGGCCGCAGAAAGGGCGAGGAAAATCAACATTGTTCGATTTCAATGAAATTTGGTTTCCAAAACGGTATTGATGTCGCAACTTCAAAACTGATGTTAAAAATTATTCGTTGACCACCATTTTCAAAATGACCGCCAAAAAAGGCGGGAATATTCAACATTGTCCGATTTTAATGAAATTTGGTTTCCAAATAGGTATTGATGTCGCAACTTCAAAACTGATCTTGAAAATTGTTCGCTGACGGTCAATTTCAAAATGGCTGCAAATAAAGGCGGGAAAATTCAACATTGTCCGATTTCAATGAAATTTAGTTTCCAAATAGATATTTGGAAATATTCTTTATTTAGGGGCCAACTCCGACCTGCCGTTGGGTGTGGGGTTTCCTCACCGTTCATTGAAGATCTTATAGTGACTTTGAGTTGTTATTACTCCCCTTTGGGTCGTTGTCTCTTTGACACATTCCCCGTTTCCCTTCTTTTTCTTATGATGGTGCGATTTCAAAACTGATGTTGAAAATTGTTCATTGGCCGCCATTTACAAAATGATGTCAACTTCAAAACTGGTGTCAAAAGTGGTCCTTAACAAGAAGTTTTTTGTCAAAATAGCCCAACAAAGAAATATAGTAAAACATTATCAGACTTTAAATTCAGTTCAAGATGTGTTGTTCGAGCTACCAAAGTTTGAGAGACTGAAGATCAACTGTATAACTTACAATGTTAGCTTGATTGTGGCAACTGAAAGCCAGATGAGCGATACAGGCTCCTGGGAGCCTCTGGTTGCTAATAACAGATTGTTAGTGATGGGATTGTTACACATTAAAGCTGTGGGATACATGCTCTCAAATGTTCAGGATCGATGCAACAGTATGACATCTGTTCATCTAACATTTTCCGCAATACAAGCTGCAGTGTGGTGTCATACTTTATTTGAACTTTCTATTTTACTGGCAGTTGACGGGGATACAATTTAAAAGGTCTTATAGCATTTGAATAATTAACTGTTATATCAGTCAACAACGTAAATTTGATATAAACTACATAAAAATAAAGTATAAGATGGAAATTAACTTAGTAGTAAGTCTTCCACGGAAGACATGTGTCGCCTGCGTAATAACACTTAAGGTAAGTTACGTCAAACAGGAAGTGGGCATGCAAGAGATCCCAGACTCTCTTACACATTATAGGTCCCCACACTGATACTCCATGCTAAATTTATAATGACAGAAGGTTGGAAATTGTGGTTCCTGAGTAAAATGTGACAGAAATTTTTTGTGACACCAAGTGACAAAAATATTCTAAGTTCCGTCAAACAGGAAGTGGCCATGCAAGAGATCCCAAACTTTATTACACGATATAAGTCCCCATACTGATACTCCATAATGAATTGTAAAAGGCTGGGATCTGTGGTTCCTGAGAAAAATATGACAGGAATTTTCAAGACGCAAAAAATATTCAAACAGGTGGTGGGCATGCGAGAGATCCCAAACTCTGTTACACTGTATAAGTCCCCATACTGATACTCCATGCCGAATTGCAGAAAGCTCGGATACATAGTTCCTGAGAAAAATGTGACAGAAATTTTTGTGACGCCGACGCGGACGACGACGCAAGATGACGGATAGTGATCCCTATATGTCGCCACTGCGTGAACGCAGGCGACACAATAAAATATGAAAATAATTTATTGTAGTATGTATCATTTATTGCCGGAAAAATACACAAATTTTACTATTTGTCCGAGTATCCGGAAAAATGGACAAAAATGTCTAGTTATAATTTATACTAAAACAACTTATTATAATTTATAAACTGCAATATCTTTTAGATTTTTTTGTCAAAGAAGGGAGTATCTTATTAGTGCAAAGCGCAGTCCTTGTCCGATTTTTGCTTTTTTTTACAAACGTACATTGTAGGTCATATACTGGGTTATTCTCTATCAGATTTTATGAAGCTTTTGGTCTTTGTTCTTCCAATTTTTTAACTTATAGACAATTGTCGAAATAGCCACCTGCAGAAACTAAATTTACCATAACTTCGGTATTAACTGGTAATATAGGCATATTATTCAAGATGAAGAACAACAATAAAAGCGTTGTTCCATGGCTTGGTTCTACCGTATATTTGTAGAGACTTTGTTTGATGTACATTTACTCCATATCCTTGCAAAGTTTATATTAGAGAAGAATAACAGTTTGCAATCCCGTGCGTCTTTCATCCACCAACTATTTTTACTTATAAAAGTGGTAAAAGTTGGTATCCTATTTTGATAGAGTATATTTATCTAAAAAATTTAAATGTTATTTTCATTTATATAGTCAATAAGGTTAATTGTACTTAATGGGCAATTTGGAAATAATAATGGACGGTAGACAATGGAAGTAAAACTTCAAACTGTTGTGCAATGATCGATTAATGTGAAAAAGAAAAAAGAAAGAAATTTACAGAATCATACACCTTTTCTCAAAAATGTCAAGTTAATGAAAAAAAACCTATTTACATAAAGTCAGCGAATAGTTTTGAATGTCTTGCATGGGTGTTCCATATAACGTAAATGTTTTATTTCGGTATGATCGGACACATTTCATGAAAGTTGTTTGCTTTCATTACCGTGTAATTCTTTAACATCAAAGCCAAATCGTAGTCAGACAATTTTGTAAACATTGATCATTACTTTTTTGTATGTCATAAAATGGATCATTTAACCTGTGATTTGGGGAAAAAAGAGCTTTTGCATTGTTGCTTGGCCTACAACTGATTTACATTTCTGAACTTTTCCAATGAGAAATATATCAATCTTCATTTTTGTAATATTTGCTTAGAAACAATTAAGGTTTGTCATTTAGTATATTTATTCATTTGCTACTCTGCTGAAGGACTATAATGTAACTCTACCTGTGCAATTATCCAGCGAGTATCCAGTACTTCGGAGATGGCAACGAAACCGATTATATTTGGAAATTTTAGAAAATTATGTTATTAGTTTTAGATCTCCATCGTGTTAATGTCTTTTCCTAGCCGATGTTGGTTTTTTTCTATCAGTTTGAATGTATTTATTTGTCAACTTATTCAAATGTTTTGACTTGATTTGCACTGAGGAAGAGACACAAATTGCCGGAACTGGGATCTGCAAAAGCTTAATTGCAGTAACTTTGGTATTTTGCTTTTTTTATTATTATTACCAATACTGTTACAATGAAGGCCAGAACAGGAATACAAAAATACATTATATATATCATGGGGGTTAGTGTATTAGATTGATATTAACATAAGTTTGCATACAATTATTACACTGTAAAAATGTGTTTAGGACCTAAACGCTTTTCTATACACTTCCTTTGTAGACATATTTATTACATGTCTTACATCTAAACATGTCTTATACATGTATCTAAACATGTTTAGGAAAGTGTTTACATTCTATACATTTTTGGCTCTAAACATGGTTTATATGTGTTTACAATCTAAGCGTTTTTTACAGTGTAAGGAAGTCATCTAGTTTAAATAAATGTGCTTATGAATCAAACTAATTGCAACGAAACCAGAATAATAATGTTTGCGGAGATTTGAACAAAATGAGATATTATGTAGATTTCCTATATGTGAAATCAACCGATAACCACAGCTCAGTACAGATAAAACAGTCTTCAGCAACGATCAGCATAGTACAAAACATGTCCTTCACAAACATACAACAATGTGCCAACATTCGTCAAGGACGGCAATCAATTTGAATACAAAGGTCAATAACAAAATTAACGTTGGGCAATGTCGGTGTCTTGCAACATGTACCCAATTTACTTATTCACTGTACAATATTATTCTTTGTCAGAGCAACTACGTATATTTATAGGTATTTAACTAGCTTGGGAATACCGGAGCGTCTTGTATACAATTTAGTTGTTTTTTTTTGCAATTCAAAGCTTTTAATTCCAGTTGCAGGTACATTATGTCCAGTTCTTTTAAAAATGTCTTTCTGAGCTTTTCTGTCGAAACACTTCAGCTTATTCTATGACAATATCAAAAGAATAACCAAAGACTTTACTTTGTATCAATTGACACAGCAAACATAAATAATTAAAACTTTAATTCTAAAGAACAATATTTTATGTTTTATATCCTTTGATTATTTAACAAAGAAAACACAAAAACCGTATTTTAATGAATAAGTAATTCAATTTAAAAAAGTAAGAATACAATAGTACAAGTATTTCTTTAAACGTTGACAAGTAAATATATTCTCAAAATATTTGGGAAGTCAAAATAGGCTTTAAAATTTAACAAAACCGTCTGTTAAATAGAATTTTTAATGAGTGAGAACCTCCACGAAGCTGAAAGCATTACAATATTTATCTACAATTAAAGACATATTTTTTTTTAATATTACAAATTTTTGACGCCTGAATTGAATTAATGGAAAATAGACAAAATATTTTTTTATATTACAAATTATTATCCAATACACAATGTACTTTAATGATAAGTACCTTCTTACGTCTCAAATTACGACATCAAGTGGTTTTGGTATTTGGCAGAAGATTTTTTTCTGTTAGGATATGAGATGTTTTTATATCATTGCTATTCATCAAACATTAAGACAGATTTCAGATTAGTGAGAATGCATGACTGAGAATTTTTTCCTTCGGACAATAATCAAGACGGTATAAACCTCACAACAAGCTGTAACACGCTAGCAGATGTGTATGATATTATTGGAAATTTTGTAATTGTGTAAACACACAGCATATTCAATGTGATTCAGTGGCGTGTTGTTGGTTTACCGAGTTCATCTCGTGATTATACAATTAAAAACACCAATAGTGATACAAGTTTACTTAAGAATTAATACTTGGACTTCAATGAAATGTTTGGAATATTACAGTTCTTTACAGTACACGAAGATATAAACGTTTGCGCATGTGTGATGTAAACGATGGCGACATATGATGCTGCTTGATATACAAATATGAATCCGTAACATGTTTTTATTTTGCAATGGCTGTACGTTTGTAATGTGATGGGTATAGAAAATGGTTATACACTATGATGCTCGAGTTTTATTATTTGATTTTGTGTTTTCTCTCTCTTACAATGATAACATTCTGCCATGGGAATCGTTCAAAAAGAGGTAAATATACTTTCTTTTATAGCTCTGATCAATATTACATTTTTTTTTTACTTTAGACTAAAATTACAGCATGTGGTTAAATCATAGGATCATATATCCCCAGAGAATAGTCCTTTATAGAAGTGTGATTGAAGAACTACCTGTTGAATTTTAGAATCTGACCTTGATGCACCTTGCACCACGTAGAATGCTGATTTTATATGAGTACAGTATCAAAGAAAAATATACAGTGAAGATTCCAAGAACATCACGCTTAATCCCCTTTATCATCACATTTGTCATGGATCTGACCCCTGAAATTCTGAGGATGTTACCCTTTTTATTTTCACTACGTCTGAATTATTTCTTCCCCTCCCCATTTACTGACTAATCTTACGTCTACCTCTTAGCGTGACAGTATTTGTCCAGTTATCTTGTATTTTATGTGCAAATAACCAGATGATTAATGGCACCGACAGTTATTGAATGATAATAATCACAAACAGTCATAGACATTGTATGTATCTTTTATGATTAAGTAATTCTGTTCACGTCCTGTATACTTGTTGTCCATTCATAATTTTTTCAAAATATTTTAGAGAATGAATGCTATTCAATTCCAAATAATTTTATTGAGGAAGGTCACTATTTATTTTGTCAGATTCGTCTATTTTATTTGAAGGAATTAGTATACATGTACATCACTCAATGATCAATATAATGGTATATACTTTGATTGGAGATACATACTATATATCTAGTTATTCTAAGTTAGAATTCCAAAATTACAGGTTATGCTGGTATCAAAAAGCTAATAACAGCTTGCTGGCCGGTGGTCAATAATTACATTGTTCGCGAAGTCGAATACTTGACAGCTGTGAAATAGACTAAGCTATCATCATGTGTTGCCCATTCATCGGTTACACGAATCGTTACAAGAAGGAATATCTTCCATGACCAACAAATATCTGGGTACCCTTTCGCCTGTCATGGATATACATAATACTCACTATTGTACCTGTTGTATGGTTTTAGGTTGGGGACATTTTACGAGTATTTAGTACAAAATAATCACACACATGATAGTGAACTTCATAAGGAGACACAACGCCAAGTATATACCTGAAGATATAAGTAAACGTTTGAACAATATCAAAGCACTACATGAAACTACTGAAGTACAAAAGTCTCTTCATTAAGAAATTATGCTCAATGAAATATAATTCTATATTCTTGTTAGTAACTCATTCTCTAGAGTCTGGACATAAGGGCCACAGAAAACAAAAGAATAACATGACTTTGAAGATAAATGTGAAGACAGTTAGTCCCGGGCAGTAAACATCTCAAACAAAATCAGTGCACCAAAAACACATGTGCCAAAAACAGAGCAAAGCTTATTTACTCTTCCGAAGCAGAGCCGTCAGAGCAGATATCCATATAAATCACATGTGCCAAAAAGACTGGTGGCCTTCTATGTGTTTTGACTAGTTGTTTGAATATCCATAACAGTAATTTTGTATTTTTTTCTTTCTTTTATTGTCTGATATTATTAAGCTGTGTATCCATTGGGTTTCTCTTTGTATGAGGCGTCTACATAAGAACTTCTTTGTAACCTTACAAAAATGCCCGTTGGTATTTCAAGTTATTTATTCGTTTGCAAGCTTTAAAAGAACTGAAAGCCAATTCTTGCCATGCACGTTGATTTCTATATGATCGGATACATTTCATGAAAGTAGTTTGCTTTCACTACCGTGTAATTCTGTGACATCAAAGCCAAATTGGAGTCAGACAATTTTGTAAACATTGATATCCATTTTTTTTTCGTATGTCATAAAATGGATCATTTAACCTGTAATCTAGGAAAAAGGAGTTTTGCATTATTGCTTAGCCTACAACTGAGTTACATATACTTTTCCTATTTATTTTGCACAATCATAACATTGTAATATTTGCTTATTTAAAATATTAAAATAAGACTTTAGCACAAACCCCCTTGTAAAAACGGTTTGTAATCTTGGTTTTAAGCTTATTGCCACTAGATCGGTGCCTCTATTTGAAGATTATTAGTCCACGATGCACGCAGAGAAAGTAGTCCAGGACTACAAAGCTGGCTCGAAAACATACTTGAAACATCTAGATTTTAGAAAATTTTGTTAACAAACTAAATCATGCAACGCTATGTCCTTGGCTGAATTTTGTTGTTTATTTTATCTGTTCTGATGAAGGGATACAAGCTCCTTCGGTATTTAGATGTTCTGATTTTTTAAGAACTGTTTATATTACAGATGTGTACAGGAATATAGTTCACATAGACAAAGCAAAGTATATCACTGGGTACAGAAACAAAAACTTTTTGTTAGATAATAAATTTATTTTGCATTTGATAATTAAGTCATTAACAACGGTACATAATTAATACCAACTATATATTTTCCATAAATGTAGAGAATACCATCATCATGAAACAAACTCATCGCCGTGTAAACATTGCAGTTACAGAAGTACATAGTTGTGTAAAATATCTTTTTGAGACTTTTCATTTGTCGAATTTAACTTTATTTTGAATCAACTTTAACATTAAAATCCAAATCTCCCCAAAAAATCCAAAATATGTCCTACAATTCATTGATCTTTACCCCCCGAAAGTAGACCTACAACCAATTTGACGCCACAAGTAATGAAGCCTTAAGCTTTAAAAGAAACACCCTAAGGAGGCCTAACACCACAAGAAAGGGGGGCTTTGCAAGAAGCATCACATGCAAGCAAAGAGGCCTTAATAAGAAACACCACATGTAAGAACGCCTTAACAAGAAACGCCACAAGTAAAGGGGCCTTTACAAGTAACACCACTAGTAAAGGGGGCCTTAACAAGAAAAAGTTCAGCCATGTCAATAGTATATATAGAATGAATAAAATGTTTGTTTTTTACTGAAATGTTTCAAGTTGACAGTTGATATTGATCCGGTCAATAGAAATAAATCCACAATCCAAACACATGTTGATTTTAAGAATTAAATTGAATATCTATACTTTACAATAAATCAAGTACAATATTTAGCTACAAAAGATGATATTAAAGCATTGTAAAGCATTATGGTACGATTTAATGACAGCGGAAACGATTTGCAAAGCTGAAAGACTGTAAAATTGCTGTGTCCCATAAATATATATAAACTGTGTGAACGAATATACATTGTGTATAGTTATACTATAAGAAGGACTATATAAGTAAACCGTCGTAGCAACTGTTTACTTATCATGATCCTAGAAACGAGGAAGTAAAATATATGAGAACGATCTTTGGCATTTACCACATTAAATTTACTGCAGATTGTATTATGATTAGCAGTGCTCTAAGTGGTCCTGTTTCGAAAATCAAATTGAAATCAAAATTTCGAAATATATATATATACTTAAGTGTCACATAAAATACATTTGTAGTTCGTTCTATTTTACATCCCTTTGGTCTCCCACAGAGATAGCGTGGGCAGTGTAATCTGTCTGTAATATCTGTGCATTCGAAGAACAGCCAAATCCCTCGGTGGGAAGGCAATCTCGATATTCATTTCTCTAATTCTAACCCCGTTGGGTTCCTACGATAG
This sequence comes from Modiolus philippinarum, assembly GCA_002080025.1. Classification (NCBI taxonomy): domain Eukaryota; kingdom Metazoa; phylum Mollusca; class Bivalvia; order Mytilida; family Modiolidae; genus Modiolus; species Modiolus philippinarum. The sequence goes on along the minus strand of MJUU01015340.1, from coordinate 289,959 downwards.
ACCGTTATATATATACATATATATATATATATATAGCCTAGGTGGCTGAGTGTCTACGGCGCTTGACGAAGTGCAGGCCGGGTTGCCATAGATGTGACAACATCGATGGTTCGACTCCCACAGAGTGAATTACCATAAAAAAAATGCCGATACAAATTTGCAGATCTAACTATGTTTGGCCGGCCTAAGACTAATATATATGTATAATAGGATGCTTAAGATGCCAAGAAAAATGCTTCATCTCGAAATCATGAAAAACGAACTTTTTGACCGACATTTATGGCTTTGATTTTTTTCCGGAGTTAACTGTATTTTTCTTCAGTTTGTTTCAGTAGTTTTAAGTGTTTAATGCCTGTATACAACATTTGTTTTGCATTTTTCTGACAACGCACTGTAAAACTGTTATGATGTATACACATTGCTTAACCTATGGGAATAGATTGTGAAATTGTAAGGGGTGCAACGGTCCATCCTTAGTTATAAATAAGATGAAGCGATGAATAGATGTACCAAAAGGAGGACGCGTTTTACCCACAATTAACCAAAACATTAAATACCTTGAAATACAGAAAGTGAATATAGTCCATGCAGATCATAAAATGAAAGTCATAAAGTTATTCATTTCTTCTTCAAATCAAACGTTATAATTTCTTCTTCAAATCACAATTACAAGTTAGGTACATTAATTAATGCACAATATTAAAAATTTCAGTGTATTTGTTAGATTATAGAGTGTCTAGAAACATTGGCACTCCTTTTCTTGTAGTTTAAATAGTGATGAAAGGAATTCTTCAATTGAATTTCTGTATATATATTTAACATGACATGCGAAAATAAGGCGAGTATTTTGGATCAATATGTGTGCTGTTTCAATATGTAAAAAACTAACTATTAATCCCTCTCCAATGACATTTCCTTTATAAGTATTCCCTTGTGCGAGTTGACAGAGAGGTTGCTGTTTTTTACAACACCAGGGGTTGAATCGACCACCAATCAGATCACTCTACCGCTCTTCGACAGTCATCCCAAATTAGTGCAAGACACAAATCTTTGACTTTCATAGGATGGAGTGGCATCTGTTTTAAGACAGGGACATTCTTTAAATTATCTGTATTTCAGTTCTTTTGACCCCTTTTATATTTTTTTAAAACCACTCAACCTACTCCTTCAGGACAAGTTACTGCGATTTTTCTAAACATTCGCCACATGTGAGCAAATAACAGCATAAATATGAACAACAATAACGGTAATTTCAACTGGTTTAACGTGTTAACGTATCAGCCAGCTTTTCAAAGCTGTTTTCATAGTTGGTTAAAATTCGTATGGTCTTGGATATACCGTCGATATGTGATATATTTACAGTTCCATCATACAATTAGCGAAAGCCAATTGACGTGCAAGCGTTTATATCAAATTATGATGATAAAATGACTGCGGTAGAATTGGGTTCTACAGTTGAGAATTTTTGACAATTTTGGTGTTTATTAAAGAAAAATATTTTGCGTCTTTTAAGGGACAATAAAACTGATTTGTCGAAAAAAAAACAGATATTCACTATCAGAGGCATGTAAAAATGAATAAAATTTAAGTTGAAGTTGAATTTGTGAAGTTTTTTTGTAAGTGGCCATGCCATGCATTCATGCTATGGTTAAAACTTATGCTTTGGATTTTAACATGTCTTGAACATGTTTTTAAGTTTAAGTTTATGTATGTTTTCGTGATTTATCTTGCTGCTCATAACAGAATGTTTCTGTCACACGACGAAAAAACAAACATGTTTTATTCGAAAACTATACATAATAATATAAATCAACGAAATAAATGCAACCAATCCGGAATTTGTGGTCAGTTGTCATTTTCATCAATCAGTCGAGTAATCATACTGTAAATCAAAGTTATATTTGAATGTTTTCCAATCAATATTCATTAATTACAATGGGACTGGGACATTTGTACCAATAAGTTAATTTATTGTCCGACACACTATTAACCAGTCTGTTATTTGATTTGACTTTTTAGCGAACGTCAAACTAATGGGAGATCTTGTCATAGGACAGTCGGACAGACACGATGACCAGCAAAGTTTATCACTTAATGTGAGAAATCATCTCCAATCTATTGGTGAAATAAAATGATTAATGTACAAGGGAACTCTCATTTTAAGTGCTGTAAACTAACAAAGGGATCGATAGACAACATGTGTTTGTCGTCTTTTGTTGCATGTATTAATCCCTCAATATTCTCCTCTACCATGATCTCGTGTCAATGCCCTTTGTACAGTTTGAAAGCAGGCCGTTGGATTAACTTTTAACATGTTTAATATATCTGATTAAAAACCTTGAAAACATTTATCTCTTAAATGGCAAGTTTTGATATGGCTCTTATATTTCATATATCTGATTAAAAAACTTGAAAACATTTATCTCTTAAATGGCAAGTTTTGATATGGCTTTTATATTTCGAATGTACATTCCTTGTGAGAACATGGAGAAGATCTTCTCATGGCTCCCGTACTTTTCAATGCCAGTGCACAATATCCCTTTTTGCTAGATTTAAATTAAATGGGATCAATAAACTCAAAAGAAAATATTTATTTATTGTAATAACCTTTTCAGTTGAGACCAGAATTTATAATTACATATATTGATTGATTAGTTAGAGTTTGACGTCCAGTTAGCAATATTCCAGCTATATCAGAACGAGAACAAGTAAATCAATTAAAAATGTTTAAGTGAAAGGAGAAAGAAATAAAGATAGACCACCAGAGCATTGCCACTGGAAAAAAGAGCAATGGGTAGGGGCAGGAAATTTAGCCTTCTATACGACACCCAGTTCGTCTCCTCTCCCTAGAGAAATATAGAAGGAGTTTTTCCACACAATTGGGCTATAATGGTTCGTGCTCAGGCCTTTTGTATTATGACCTGACTACCCACATAGACAGGGCGGGCCACAAATTTGGGCTCGCCCGGTAGCTCTGTAGCCGGGGCTACTGAAAACCGATTCCGCTGCTGGGTAATACATGCTTTTTTTTGGGTCGTTTTAAAACTGGAGTTGGGATGTTGTCTCCTTGACATTTACCCCATTTCCTTTCTTTTTCATGTGTATATTAATTTCCTATAAATACATGAATTGTACTATTCATGCTAAAGGGTTCTTTGAACTACTGCAGGGGCATAAGTGTTTCACAAAAACCATCTTGTTTTTATGAACATTTTATTTAGTTCTAACAGCACAGCCTTGAATGGTAAAATAAGTGGCCTTTGAGAATTACCGGAACTTTATAAAAATTTGAATCAAATAAGTTTGAAATGGAGTTGGTGAATAGTGTAGGTTTCTAACAAAATGGTTGCTTGGTAGAATTCCCAAAGATAAGGCGTCATCGAGGAATGAAAAAAATACAAATTCCTAGAATATTTTTTAATCTACTCCTACTAATAGAATTTTACATATTCGTACAGAATGGTTGCTAGGTTCAGTTAAAAAAGTGGTCTATGAGAAATTATTGAAGTTTGCAGAAAAAGGAATCAAACACTTGAAAAAAACAAGTCGACTTTAAGAGTTACATGGAAATCTGACAAAATCAGAATCCATCCAGTTGCTCTAATAATTTCTACTAATTAAACTATTTTTAAAGTATGGTTGTTAGGTAGAATTCCTACAGAAAAAATACCAAAAATAAAAATCATATTTTTGAAAATTGATTATATGCGAATAGTCTTCTTAATTTTTGAAGTATATCTGCAGGTAGACAACAACAGTAAATTTTGAGAGTTAAAAAAAAACACCAAAATAAAAACAATATGTTTGAAGTCTTGGTGTTCAAAATTATATTGGATATCAAAAATGTTGCTTTTTTCGAATATACAGACTACATGTATATTGATTTCTACAACAAAATAAATTTATAAATAAGTGTATTTAACATGATTAATGTAGAGACAATTCAAGTGGCATATTTGCATGCTACATCACCCCTATTAAGCTTGGTAAAGTTTAAGTAAAGGTATAAAATTCAAATATTAAAAACCGTACAAAAATATTATCCTGAACCGGGACAAAACGTTATCCAATGTAACTTAAAATAAGAAATTTGTTTACATTTTTCTTAACCGGGCTAAACATTATCCAACCGGACTAAACCAATTATACGCGAACTTGTTCGCCGAGAACTCAGCTTAATAGGGGTGTACACGTGCCTCTTGTTTGCATCAATATCAATTTAAAATCCGAAACAAATTATTGCGCATCTACAGCATATATGCAACAATTCTACAACAAAATTAGAACACTAAAATCAAAATTCTGAGGAGTTCAAGTAACAAAAATAGCGTGACAGAGGGTTGTGGCCTACGAAAATATCCGCAGGGTAATATATCTTGAAATTGTTGATATTAAGGGGACGACCATTTCATTTTCAGGGAGGGTGGGCTTGGGCGATTTTGTATACATAGATAAATAATTTAACCTTGGTGCCAGTGAAGATAAATATTTTAATCATATTTGTCATTGTGTTGCCTGCACCTAGTGCAGGATCGACACATAGGGATCACTATCCGTCGTCTTGCGTCCGTCCGTCTGTCTGTCTGTCTGGCTCCAAAATTTTTACCATTATCCGCATCTCCTCCTAAACCGCTCGGTATATTCCAACGAAACTTGCAGGAGTGCTTCAGTATATATTGTAGATGTGCACCATGCATTTAGATTTTCTTTATTTATGTTTTTCCCGATTTTGACTTTGTCATTTTAGCTTATTGGGGTCATAGGATATACATCCATTATCCGCAACTCCTCCTAGACTGCTTGGTACTTGCAAGAATGCTTTAATATATATTGTAGATGTGCACCATGCATTTAGTTTTTGATTGATTTTGATTTTTTTCAGATTTTGAAGCTATTTTTTGACTTTGTCATTTTAGCTTATTAGCTTTACAGAAATGCATCCATTATCCGCAACTCCTCCTAGACCATCCGGTACTTTCCAATCAAACTTGTAAGAATGCTTCAATATATATTGCAGATGTGCACCATGCATTTAGTTTTTCATTTACTTTTATTTTTACAGATTTTTCTATTTATCTATGGACTCTGTCATTTTAGCTTATTGGTGTCATAGCTATATAAGGTATATACCTCCATTATCCGCAACTCCTCATTGACCCCTTGGTACTTTCCAACCAAACTTGCAAGAATGCTTCAATATATATTGCAGATGTACACCATGCATTTTGTTTTTCATTTATTTTTTCTTCAGATTTTTAGCTATCTTTTGACATTGTCATTTTAGCTTATTGGAGTCATAGGGTATACCTCCATTATCCGCTACTCCTCCTAGACCACTTGGTTTTTTCCAACCAAACTTGCAGGAATGCTTCAATATATATTGCAGATTTGCAGCAAATATTTAGTTTTTGATTAATTTTGATTTTTTTCAGATTTTCTAGCTATGTTTGAACTTTGTCATTTCAGCTTTTTAGAGTCATAAGGGTATACCTCCATTATCCGCTACTCCTCCTAGACCACTTGGTCCTTTCCAACCAAACTTGCAAGAATGCTTCAATATATATTGCAGATGTGTACCATGTATTTAGTTTTTGATTAATTTTGATTTTTTCAGATTTTCTAGCTATGTTTGAACTATGTCATTTCAGCTCATTGGAGTCATAAGGGCATGCCTCCATTATCCGCAACTCCTCAGAACTGCTTGATACTTTCCAACCAAACTTGCAAGAATGCTTCAATATATATTGAAGATGTGCACCATGTATTTAGTTTTTGATTAATTTTGATTTTTTTTCAGATTTTCTAGCTATGTTTGAACTATGTCATTTCAGCTTATTGGACTCATAAGGGTATGCCTCCATTATCCGCAACTCCTCAGAACTGCTTGGTACTTTCCAACCAAACTTGCACAATGCTTTAATATATATTGAAGATGTGCCAAGCATTTTGATTTTTTTCTTATTATCATTGGACTTTGTCATTATATAACAAAACAGGAATTCTTTATATATATATAGTGCGGGCGACACGTGTGATCCGCGGAGCACCAATGCATTTTGAAAATATTTTTTTTTAAGAGTAACTTTTTTTGTTAGAAATGCAGATAAATAATTTGATGTGAAATTTGACGGAAATAAATAATTTTGTTGGAGATCTTTAGGAAAATAATTATAGTATAACTAGTTGACCGTAGTCGAACAACGCAGAAGGATTAAACGAGTTCCCCCAACGAGTTTAATCCACTGCGTTAATCGACACGAGTGACATTTTAACTTATATTCATGTCGGTCGCTTAGTTATGCTTTTTATTATATAGGTTTTCTACTCAAAAACCGAGATTTTAGGTACGGATTATTATGAGATTTGTTTAACTGAGAAAACTCGATCATTTACCGTCATCTATATAATAATTATACTATAACTAAAAAAAACTGATTATCGCAAAATATTCAACGAATGATCGAATAACGCAGTAATTCACGGATGCGCACAGCGTATGAGTGAATTACAGTGTGTTGAATTTTTTCGATAATCAGAATCTATGATAAGTTAATGTTTTTATACGACCGCAAAAATTTTGCGGTCGTATTATGGTATGGCGCTGGCGTCGGCATCGGCGTCTGTGGACAGCATAACTTTGGTTCTAGTGAACGGATTGTTACCAAATTTTAGCATGATGTTTGTTGGCACAAGCTTAAGCCCGGGTTTTAATTTCGCGTTCCCTGCCCAACCCGTTTTTGAAAAAGAGGCAAAAAAGGGGCCAAAAAGGGGTTAAATTAGGTATTTTCGTGTCTGTGGACAGCATAACTTTGGTTCTAGTGGACGGATTGTTTTCAAATCTTAGTATGATGTTTCTTGGAACATTCTTGAGAAATGTTTTTTTTTCCTTTAGTTTTTGGCCCCACCCATTTCAGAATTAGGGGCCAAAAAGGGTTTAATTGGGTGTTTTCACATATTTGACTGTAGAATCTTTATTATTTATTGGATTTTGATTGGGTTTGTTTCAGTGTGCTCCTGAGGAAATTTCCAATCTGGAGTATGCCAACGGATTTCACGTAGCTTGTACCGCTCACGAGATAAATGGGGCCAACAGGGGCTAATCTCGCAAAAAATATTTTTTTTATTTTAAGTCCGATTTTGATGCAGATTTTTTCAATGGATTCCTTGTGAAAAATTAATATGGCACTCAGCTATTAGATTTTTGGTAACTTGTTTCCTTTCCCAGCTATGAGGGGCCGAAGGCGCCAAAATTGCGAATTTGCAGATAATGTGGAATTTCTATTTTTCATCGGATTTCAATGGGATTTTTTTCTTTGGATTCCCCTTGATCTAAGCTTTCAAAGGTATATCAACGGATTTGGCGTAGCTCTTACCGTTTCCGAGCTAAAAGGGGTCAAAGGGGCCAAAATTGCAATTTTTCTAATATGTCAAATCTTTATTTTTCATCGGATTTCGATGGGATTTTTTTCTTTGGATTCCTCTTGATCTAAGCTTTCAGTAAAATGTCAATGGATTTGGCGTAGCTCTTACCGTTTCCGAGCTACTAGGGGTCAAAGGGGCCAAAATTGCAATTTTTCTAAATATGTCAAATCTTTATTTTTCATCAGATTTCCATGGGATGTTTTTCTTTGGATTCCTCTTGATCTAAGCTTTCAGAAGTATGTCAACGGATTTTGCGCGGCATATACCGTTTTCGAGCTACAAGGGGCCAAAGGGGCAAAAATTGCAATTTTTCTAAATATGTCAAATCTTTATTTTTCATCTGATTTCGATGGATTTTATTTTTTATTTCTATGGATGTAAAGTGTTAGTTGATAGTAACATATTTTGCATAGCTCTTACAGTTTTTTTTATCAATAAGTGATCAAAAGAGTTGAATTTTTCCGTAGTTTGTTTCCAGCTAATAACTGTGTCAAGCTTCTTTTTGTGTCCAACTAATTATTGTGTCAAGGTCTTTACTGTGTCCACATTCACTTTGAACTACTTTTGTTGAAATTTCAGTGATCGACATGCTGCGGTCGTATCATGCTGCGCTCGGCGTAGCCCTTTATTATTATATAGATCAGTTCTCTCAGAAAACCTTGTTTAATTTAAGATTATTTTCATGAACGACGTTTTCCATGTTAATCCACTGAGAACAACGTAGTCTGGTTCCCAGTCCGCTGACGAAGGCATACTTCAAAAAAATATTGCGGCGGGAACCAACCTAACAACAGCATTGATGACGTCTATTGTGACGTCACGTCGTAGAGGGAAATTATGTAAAATAATTTCACAGTTAATTACCAATTTTATTCACTGAGAAATTTCAGTCTTTTACCGTCCTCTAATAAATAAATTTTCTAGGCAAAATCGCCCAAGAGACCCGCTGAAAACCAAATGGTCGCCCCGATAGGTTTCCTTCGTTGCAATATCCAAACTGTAGTTGACAAAGTCTGGAATTTTGGAATGAATAATTTGCATGGTTAACAATCAATGACAATTGAACATGCTGACTGCATGACGATAGGTATAAACATTATATATATAATTACAAATACATCATGGGAGGTTTGAAATTATGTTATACATTTTTATTACATATTTTGCCACATTGGTGTACAAAAAAGTTACAAGGCTGTCTTGGAATGTCCAGGTGACGCTTAATTTGTGTGGTCTTGGATTGAAATCGAGAATGGATGGTAAATACATGTTAAAACCTGGCAAATTTATATATCTTAAAGTATTTCATTAATTTTATTGGTTTACACAAATTTTGCCTTATCCTCAATAAGAAGCCATTTTATTTGTCGGTGTTGTCTGGGTTTATTAATTGATGGCTCATTATATACACATTACAGAGTCCTTTATTGATACTGTACATAAAACATACATTCCTTTATTAATTAGTATTTACATGGAAGATACAATACTACCTCTACTTAACAATGAAACTGTCAGCTGGCTTACAGTCAAACACGTTTCTGTTTATATTCTCTTTGTATCGTTTTAAGTGGTAAGAAGATGAAGTGGTTACAGATGAACATCGTATATATATTAAAGACAGCTGTAATTCATATCAGAAGACACAACCTATAATTTCCTCTAAGTGTATCTTGCAATGCTTTACTATTTCTCAGACTATTTGTACCTTCATTGCAAGTGTTGAAGTCTGTATATCCATGTGTCTGCATGCTTTATGTTTTGAGAGCAACCGAATGCGTAGCTGACAAAATACGAAGCAGGAAAACAATATAAACATGGTTCGACTGTCGAAAAACGTCACTTGTTGACCGTTTTTGACCATGACCGACTAATTACTGGCTTTTTCAGTCTATCCTTGTAATCTTAATGCAATTATACTGGTTTTGAAAAGTGAAAAAAGTCCTTACTATAGTATTGAAGAATACCGTAGCACTTGTTCTTATTCACGGGTATTAATGAACTTAATTCCGTCAATGCTGTGGTCTGTTGTTCTTTCAGTATTCTACTGCCGATCTGATGATTGCAATGATCTTGCTCAATTAATGAATCAAAAAACTTGAGATTGTTGGCGACATGTTCATTATTCAATATGCTACCGCCAAACTGCTTTCTGCAAACTATTCAAGACTTCATCACTGTTAAAGACGAGCCAAGCAACACACACTGCAGGGGCGGATTTGAGGTGGCGTGGGGAGCGTACGCCCCCTTTTCACTGCCAAAGAAAAAAATGTGTGATTTTTTCTAATAAAATGTCCGTATACCAGTAACCTGTTATTTTTACACATTTTTACGAATTTTATGTGAAAATGAATTTTTTATAGAATTTTTAAGAAAGAAATACAAGAACTAGTAGTCAATTTTTTTTCATATCGCTCTGCTTGGCAATTTACGTACACGCCCCCTCTTTCTAAAACCCTAGACCCGCCCCTGAGTCACTTAACTAGTGGGCTTGATCTGAACTATCTTCCCCCATCACCACTAAAAAAAACAATGAAAGGTTTATCGGAACTGTTAACCATTTATTTGATGGTGGTATAACAGTTGTCATGCAGGAAACAGCACTTTCTGATACACTTTGTACTAGTAGTAGTCCAATGTTGTTGATTTGAATTTCGTTCCCCATTGAAATTGATGTTTCTGGTGTGCAACCTTTGAGCATAATGGATAGATCTGTGTTGTTCTGAATTGATATTGATACTATAAATTCGACGTGTCCCACGTCTATTTGGGAAATTAAGTGAAAAATACAAAAAAATTATAATCAGTAAAGGTTAACAATGGTGACCTTATTAATTGTGCTCTTACATTCAGAGAAAACCTCAGTTTGAAATATTTTACGAAAGGATATGGAGTAAATGAACATGAGACCATAACACATATGTTAACTCCAACTGCAATAATTTTAATGAGCTGTATGGCCATTTCGGAAATTTATTCGTCATCAGCAGCACTAGAACCCAAAGAAGGGAAATCCATAATTTACATAATGTTTAAAATGCATGAAACCAAACGAAATCCGAATAATCAGTAATATCAAATATAGCTAAGGACTTTATAGAAAGCCTTTACTTAATTCTAAATCTACACGTAATTATTTGGTCTGTAATCAAATAATATGTTTTGAACAACTGTTATGATACATCAGTAATAACCTACTATAATCTATCAATATTGAAGATAAAGAATCCAAGGAATGTATAGAATGGTAAGATTATAGCTTTATACAGCTGTATGTATCCAAAAGTGCTGAATGATGGTAGTGTTATTAATGCATATAACAATTCGGTTGTTGACAGAGTTCCTCCCTCACAATCAAACTCAAAAGCTAAAAACATGAAACATTAATGTCATAGAAAACGCATATTTTATGATTTATTACAAGAAACTTCAACCCTTTTAGAATCGATCTTGCATGTATTTTTATTAGAGGCAATATTTGACACTTGCAGGAACAATTTGTTTTATTGTTAAGCGTCACACGAAGATACCCTTCAAACAAAATATTAACAGACAATTTATTGAGCTTAAAATTTATGAAATGTGTCGAACTGAAACAATCTTAGCGGTGATCCTAAGATAAAACAGTAAAATCAACAGGAGAATATCTGCTTATCAACTCACAGAAAACCGAACATTTTTGTATAATCCTTTCTATTTACTTCTTGATGGTAATTTTGACAAGTGAGATGAATAAAACGCCTGTGTGATTATATTTATCCAATTTATAACAATTTTGACAATGAGCTTTTTCCCCGATTAGAGAGTATGTAATGATTTTTGCTGCCAATAAACGATACTTTGGATGAAAATTAGTCTGTCAGTGAACCAGTCAAAAAGAAATTAGTTCAAATGCCTTCTATAATATATTGACTCATTAAATAAATCAATAAATGCATAAATGCAATATTGCAATGTATTTTATTTCTAATGATGCATGCGAAGACGCAGTAACATGTATTTACTACAGTAATCATTAGCTGTTGGGGGCATCTTCAGCTAAACTCTCAGTTTAGCCACAAGAAACAATCATTTTTTATGAGTTATTGCTACAAGTGTCAAACTTCTAAGAAGGGGGGATTTTAAGCAAAACTATTCATTTTCTTCTTTCTCTTCATATGAACGAGTTGTTTCCCCGATTAGAGAGTATGTAATGATTTTCGCTGTTTGAGCTGGCATATGCAGAATTTAAATTCACAGTAACTTCGGTATTTTGTTATTAATTACCACCGGGTCGATGCCTCTGCTGGTGAACTGTTAGTTCCCGAAAGTATTCATCAACCCAGAGCTGGTACTTCGGTGCTGGCCCGAAAACCGATTTTATTTCAAAACATGCAATGGCGAAATTTAAGAAAACTTAGTGAAAACATAAGGAGTATCTCCCTCTTGCATAGCTCGGTCCTTAGCTGGTTTTGGTTTTCTATTTCAGATTCTTTTGGTAATTGTTTCCCTCTTAATTAACTCTTAACATACATTTTGGTTTATGGATTTCCAAATGTTTTGATTTGATCTGCACTGAAGAGACATAAGTTGTCGAAATGCGCATATGCAGAATTTAAAAATTCGCAGTAACTTCAGTATTTTGTTAGTTAAAAAAGAAGACAACAGTATATACCTTCATTCGTTTGCTTATATATATGGTCATGTAATTCTCGTCATTTGAACGCAAGATTTTACGATAAAACTGCAATTTGAAAACGCTTCGCGTCTAAATATGACACTCTGATTTTTGTTTGAAATGTCACATATTGATCGAGACTTGCAGTCCTTATAATGAATCAACACATTTAGGTAAATGTTTACTTTGATTTGATTCTTTTAGGTTTGGGAAGTGAGGACGAAGTTAGACTTGTCAGAGATTTATTCGAGAATAGTGGATACAACCCACTAATACGACCTGTACAGAACGTCAACGACAATCTAACAGTTCAATTCAACCTTGCTCTTAGTCAGTTGATAAACATTGTAAGTAGATAGGGAACGGATCACTTGTATGGAAGGTGTAATAATAGTTAACAATGAAAATGCCAGTAAAATGTAAAATAACTTAATCTTCAAAACTTTACTGTTAGTCCCCGAGGGTATTTAACAACCACGTACCAAGTATCTGAATTTAAAAAAAAACTTTGTGTATCTCCATCTTGCATATAAATATTATAGCTCTATCCTTAGCCGATTTTGGCCTTCTATTTAAACCCTTTGGTAATATGTTCTCTATTGTGCAGTTTTAAAACATATTTTGGATTATGAATTTCAAAATGTTTTAATTTGATCTGCACTGAATAGACTTAAGTTGTCGTATCAGCTAAATATACAATTGTCTGCATCAATACTGAATTATTCCATTTTCAGTTATGCCTAAAAAAAGTTTACCTATTGTTCCATATGTAAAATTCTACACTTTTATACGATTTCGGTAAATGGACTTCCAAATGTTTTAGTTTTATCTGCACTGATGAGACATAAGTTGTCGAAATGCGCATATGCAGAAAATAAATTAACAGTAACTTCGGCATTTTATTATACAACCAAACAAACGCGTTCTTTTCTATTGACCTATGATTAACAAATAAAATTCAACAAATTTGTACATACAAATGTCATATCAAGATTGTAAATTTTGTAAAATACTAGTACATAAAAATATCATTTAAGTTACAAAGCACGAAAATGTTAGTATCATGTTCATACTATGATAGCTATTTTTATACGATCGCAAAAAAATTGAGGTCGTATAATGGTATGATGCTCAGTCGTTGTTGTCGTTGTCGTCTGTAGACACTTTTGTTTTTGGTCAATAACTTAAGTTTGACTGGATCAATGCTTAAGAAATTTTAACACAATGTACCTTGTTTTCATTTTACAGGACGAAAAGAACCAAATAATGAAGACAAATGTCTGGCTACAGATGGTATGTTATTGATATAGACATTAGGTCCTATCACGATATCATATTATTACAACAGCAGTAATATAAAAGGCATATCTTTCACAAATTGCAAATTTTGCGATGATCACTTTGTACATCTAAACATGCATGCAACATGAAAATAACTCTTGTTATTACCACGGGCTTGCGCTTTATGGTGACATTTTACCCCTCGCTGGTCGCTCGGAGTAAAATATTCGCCATAAAGTGCCAGCCCGTGGTGAAAATGATATAAATATATGGCTACTGTTAATTATTTCTTAAATAAAAAACCAAAGTGGTGATAAACAAATAAAGGGATATTGAGTAAATGTACATGGCACAAAATCCTTATAAATACATGTGAGATTAAGCATATAGAACAACGCTTTCATTGTTGTTCTTCATCTTGAAGGTACTATTAGGCCTTCAACAAAGTGCAAACACTCCTGCCTTCCTCTTAGTTAGTTCAAAACGGCTCCTAGCACCGGTTCGAATGGAATTCACTTGCTAAATGTTACAACGATACATCTGTGTATACCCTTTGTCCCTGATGCGGGGTAGTCAACGGGCAAAGTTCTCTGACTAACATTGTCATCCGTTGCCTGACAAAGGGACAATACAACATATAAACGATCAAAGGGCACTCATCGAGTTGATTGTAAGAAAACTTGGCAAGTAAATTCTGGAGATGTGTTTAATATATACGGATGGCCAAAATGAATAGTTTTGATTTCTACAAAATAGGAAAGCCAAATGTTGAATTTTGCATTCATATGAGAAATTCACACATGTTCACCATAACTGACAAAATAAAAAGAGCAAACATGATACCATCGAAATCAACTAATTAGTGGTAAAATGATTTAATTTTAGTTGCTTCATTTGACTTTCTGTAAGGCTATTCAGTTCCTATGATGCCAGTTGCTTACCTTTGATACGACCGGAAGTAATAAAGGGGTTTCCTCCATATGCTATTTTAAATATTAAACAGCCAGTCAGAAAGTGTTTTGTATGCAAACCAATTAAATCAAAAGACAGCTATTTTTCGGACTGTTGTTTATTACTATCTCTATATCCGTTAGACTTGACGGATTTGAGACAGACACGTCAGTCTAACCCTTCTACAACATCAGACAGGGATTGAGTATGTGGGTGCAATTTCCCTGCAACAATCAAACACAGGACGTGGCCGAATTTTGGTTGGAAATATATGTGCCTTTTGCATATCATAAAGGGCATATAAAAGACGTAATTGTTAGTAAATACATAATTTATTTATCATATTAAACCTGTTGATACAATAAATATACGAAGGTTTCGGTAGCAAAACAGATTGTTTCTAATTGCAGTACTGGGATGACTATCAGATAAAATGGAAACCTGAAGATTATGGACAAATTAAAAATATACGTATAGATCCTCATAAAATATGGAGACCTGATATTGTATTGTTTAACAAGTAAGTCAGCACGTTTTCCAAACAAAGGATAAATGTTCAACAAAGAAAAAAAGATCAGCATACTTTAAACATGTTAAAAGTGCTGCTTATAAGTGGGTGTTTCTTATATCGAATAAAGACGGCGTTAAATTGTGAATGAAAGTCAACATCGGCAACGATGACTTATATTTATATCTATCAAAGTTGTAATATATACATGTATGTCAAATATCTTTTGTTTCACGCACAAAAGACAGAAAAGCATATAATAATAATCTGATCATGAACTCTGTAAAGATTTAGACCGGTTGCAGTCACAAGGTACCAGCTGTCTGATTTCCTCCTGTAGTGGAAAGCATTTGATGGATGGCCTTTAAATAAATTACCGGTTTTCTTACAGTCTAACGTTGTGTGATGTACTTGTAACATCTTTTTATAGAAGTATATTGAGGAAACTGATGTATTCAAATTAAAGTGTTGGGAAACGTTTAACCTTCATGACCTTTCAAAAATAAAAATGTTACAATTTTATAAATGGTTTAATATGAGATACTGTTTTAAATCTGACCATCTGTTTTAAATAAGACCACGAAGTCTGTACAATACATGGTAAAACCAAGCAATTGAACAGCGCTTTTATTGTTGTTCGTCATCTTGAAGTCACCATACCTTATTAATTAAAACACTTTTCGTTTCAGTGCTGATGGAAAATATGAAGTTTCCTATGTATCTAACGTTGTATTGAGTAGTAGCGGGAGTCACTATTGGATTCCACCGGCTATATACAAAAGTTCATGCACAATAGATGTGCAGTTTTTCCCATTCGACCAGCAAGAATGTGAAATGAAGTTTGGATCCTGGACGTTTAAAGGCGAGCAGTTAAAGTTTATATTTTATAGCAATATGAATTTTGTTGATCCTACGGATTATTTAAAAAGTGGAACATGGGATATAATCAATTTTCCTGGAGAAATCAAAAGAGTAAATGACACAGAATCAGATGATTATAGATACTTAATCATTTTTAAATTTGTTTTACGGAGAAAAACACTGTTTTATACCGTCAATCTTATCATACCTTGTGTATTGATTTCCTTTGTAAGTATTTGTGTATTCGCATTACCAGCCGATGCTGGGGAGAAGATTACATTGTGTATTTCAATTTTGCTCGCATTGGTTGTGTTTTTGTTGCTGATTTCCAAGATTCTTCCACCATCTTTAAAAATACCATTAATAGCGAAATATTTATTATTTACGTTTATTATGAATATTTTTGCAATTTGCCTAACAGTGATAGTAATAAATAGAAATTACAGAACTCCTAGAACACACAAAATGCCTTATTGGGTCCGATATGTATTTTTATATATTCTACCAAAGTTTCTATTTTTGGAGCGACCAGATCACGATATCCGGTGGCGGCGTCCACAAGAGCAAGCGGCTATTAATAAAGCCGAACAATTGAAAAGACATCAGCAGCAAGCTCAACAAGGATATATTCCCGCAGAGCATCATACTCTTCCAGCTAGTGGACAGTCAAGTCTTTTAGAACTAACCGAAATACACCATCCTAATTGTAGATTAAGTCCTAGCCAAAATACGGGTGATATTGTAGATGAAAACTTAGAACAGTTTCCGAAGAAAATGACTGCTGAATTATACAAAGCTACGGAAGCATTAAGTTTTATAACTCATCATTTAGAAAACGAAAATGAATTTGAAACGGTAAGTAAGTGTACGAGATAAAAGTTAATTTACTATGTTTCCCGTTCATACTATTACCAAACTGTCATAGTCAGAAAATCATGATTGAAAAAATAAAGGGATATGGAGTAAATGTACATGGGACAAAATCCCTATGAATACATGGTAAGATTAAGCAAATAGAACAACGCTTTTGTCTAATTGTATCAAAATAACAAAAAAACAATGAAGAACATTTTAACAATGTCAATACTTATATTGGCAGAACAATGATTTTCTCATTTTATCAAGTTAATAATAATGATTTTACATGATGTCACAATACTAGATCGTATAGGTAACTGTCCAATGAATATAGTAGACGTGGATACCAATGTTTAAAGTTTGGGAATACAGTTATAAACTGTATTGTTTTTACCCTGTCATGCTTTTTCAGGTGCATGGCTATATGTAATGCTGTTTCGATATTATGAACTGTTTTAACCTCCGACACACATGAAATCAATAAATTAACTAAAAAAAAACAGATATACTGAGAATAAAATCTCCGAATATGGCCATTTCGGCAGCTTGTGTATCTTCAGCGCAGATCGTATCGAAATATTTTGAAGAAATGTATAAAATTTGATTAAGTACAAATTATGAAAAGGGTTTTTTTAAACGATAAGCGAAACTGAGCAAATAATAGTTTTAAACGAGTAAGATCCGCTTTAGATTTAAACAATTTATACAAAAATTTAGGTAATAACTAGTGAAAGTTACTGGGGACTTGAACGTCCACCAGTAGAGAAAGCAAGTCAGCAGTACTTAATAACTTAATTTTTTCATCAAATCAACCTAAAAAGAAAAGTTGACCAAAACAATTTACTTTGGAGATCAGTTAATTTATCATTTTTGATTTGACAGGTAAAAATATTTGATGCAATACTCTGATGATTTCAGGTTTTAGACGATTGGCGATACGTTGCCTTAGTGATTGATCGATTGTTGTTTTATATTTTCCTGATTGTTACTATTGGAGGAACTCTTGGTATACTGATGCAAGCACCTCACATTTTGGAATACGTAGACCAAGATGAAATTATTCAAAGTTATATACAGAAGATTGATCAGGTGAAGAATAGACGATGAGTTGTCCAAAAGTTTTGTGATAATGTTTGTAGAATTTTTAAAAATGAATTTGACAGTGGGATATTGAATAACTCAAAATGTGGTTACGTAATGTTTGTTGAAGAGAAAATATTAGGTTGACTTTAATTATGGTAATTTGTAGTCTTTGCAATATGCTGCGAGTTCAGAAATTATAATTCAGATTTGCCAATTATTGACAATAATGCGAATGCCTTATTTATACCTCGCTTCAAATTGCTATTGACAGTGGTTAACAATATTGTTGAAATGGGTTGATGGGGACTTTCATCTGGTATTTTATAATTTCTGAATTTACAGCTGTTGGTATGAATTGAACAATCATCGAGTCTCATCGTTTGTATGTACATAATGAATACCATTTTTTATTTCTGTTTATTTTTATCTGCGTTCAATTTAGTTGATACTGGTTATTTATCGAGCGTTATTGCTGCTTCATTTCATGTTGCGGGTTTATGTTGTTTAATACAAATATCCCATTTTATTTACACTTCACCAACCAAAGAAATTAGATAAAGCGATGAGTAATATATTAAACTTGTAACTCAAAAAAGCCTTTACCTATAACAGGTCAACCATGTAGCTGTATAAACGTACATTTTATTGTTTATACCACAAACGTATACCTTAAACATTAGGTCACACAACATTTCCACTAAAAATGACATTTTACATAAAAGTTACATAAATCCTTAAGCTTGTTTGCATCTTGAACAATTCCCGGTGGAAGAGATGTATACTCTTTATTTTTCTTATATATGGTGTACTTGTACATGGGATAATATCTCATGTGTACACTTTGTTCAATTACTATTATCTAAATTTATGTAAATTCTAAAACCTTAGGACGAACTCCCTCCATCGTAGTTTTGTCCTTAGCTATATTTGATATTACCAGAAGTCCATTATTAGTAGAAGTCAGCAACTCGTAATACATCAGTAGACGGCGTTGTCCCCAGACTACCGCTGTGATTCAAACGAGATTTAGTGCCAGAAGATTAAAAATAGTAACTAAAAATTCATGGCCTGAAAATAAATGTTGCATGATGGGTACAGTTAATATATGCAAAATCCACAGAGACAATTAATATTCTACCCCGTCAGTTTTCACATAAATGTGATAATTGATAACCGATTAATGACAGATGTCTTTATATGAAACTACTAAATAGATACATATATGCATACAACATAAACGGTTAAATCAGAAATAAGTACATGTGTAATAGAAAATATAATTAAAAAACTGTCCAATTGTCCAATATAGCAAGCTTTTGTACTATTTACAGAAAGTTGATTGAATTGCGGAGAGTAATGTTAGCATGTTTTAACATAAATAAGATTAAATTGTTTCTTTTTTTTCATTTTGTTATCTCTTTTGCTTATCAACATACGGCCTCAATATACCGAAATTAAAACTATAGCTGTATGCTAAATATCTCGGAGTTACTTTTGGTGAAGTTGTTAAAATAACTTTAGTTTGTATTAATGCAATAAACATGATAAAATGCGTAACAATGATCTACAAAGGAACGGATCCTGGCTGACAATATATATCTACAATGTACTTACTATGTTACTATAGATAAAATAGTAGGGTCGCAGTGATTTTCTCGACAAGTATTTAAATATTTTTTCATGCCGCATAGCAAAGTTTTCTAAACGTTTTTGCGTGAATTATCAGCACATGGTACTGAACAAATGTGTGTGGTACTGCTATGTAGTTGCAATTTTATCATGCTGGATTCTTTTCGATGGCCGTTTCTTCTATCATTTTTCTATTATTTTCTCGAAAATCCACATTCTCAACATTTTACAGTCAATAAATTTATCGTTTAAACTTTTTGGAGGAAAAAAAGTTTTTAAATTTGGTGTATAAAGATTTATTTTTCATTTTGAAATTTCAATATCGATCTTGCTACAAATCTCTTCAAGTTATGATGATAAAAGGAAAATCTTTTTGCATTATTGTCGGCGTTAAACTTTTAATTTTTCTTATTTTTGGAGAGAATTCTACCCCAGGTGAGTTGAACAGTGTTGACATTTCCAATTTTCACATGTTCGAACTTTAATGATTATTCGACTGTGATTTATTAACAAGTATTTGTTTTTGTGATAACACATTTACCCATGATTCCATACTATACGAACGAGATTGGGAGGAACCCCCCC
>MJUU01015340.1:230524-267154 GCA_002080025.1 Modiolus philippinarum | reverse complement strand
AAATGCGCATATGCAGAAACAAAATTAACAGTAACTTCGGTATTTAGAAATTTGTCAGATTTCAGATTTTATTAGTACACTCAGACACATACATGTGCACCAAGAGATCATATAACAATACATATAGATATAATATAAATGACAGAGTGATTAAGTAGACGAGATGTAGCACATTAATACAGTATACAATTATAATAACTCATTTAACTTACAAATAGATACATGTTTATATGAACCACTTCTTGATTATTAAAATAATACCGAAGTTGCTGTACTTGATAATTAGCAAATTTTCAGTTGATAATTTTCATATTTAGACAGAGTAAATGATTCCTTGATTACCAGGTAGCTTATTTAGGAAAATAACTGATAAGCCCATGTTTATTGCTCCCTGAAGTTGTTATAGATTAAAAAAAAATTAATTATGTAAATAATTATGTGTATAAACTTATTCTTTGAACAAACACTAAAAACAAACAGCTGTGACTTTTATGTTATTTTTGGTGTATTGATTTGCTTAATATTTTTGTTATATTAATTATTATCCATACCTTATATAATCCGAAAGCTGCATAACGGAACGGATTAAGGCCAACATACATTTTATCTGTGCTAAACACACAAGTTTCAGATTTTCAAAAGTCATTCTTTGGTATTTTTACGATCAGAGCTGCTAAAACATTTGTCTGTATCTTTTCCAAGGATCATATTACAATTATTGAAGTCAGTTTTTGTTGTATTTTGCACTTCAGATTTTAAATTCATAGGTTTTGTCATCAAATCTATCAGGACAAGTTGTCGATTAAGGTTGTACGCTACTTATTACAGTTTGGGAACTAAATGCCATACATTCAGATACACAGTAAAAAAATGAAGATATGATTCGCTCGTATTATGAATAGTTATGCCTTTATAACATACCGCCAAATAATGCGTGAAAAAGGTGTCTTGTTAACAAAAACAAATTTTCAACTACTCAAGAATGAATGTTTGTAGAATATTTTTCTTACATTAAATGAATTGTGGTAAATCTTGAAATGTGTTTATGACGAGTCTATTCGACTCGATATATTTAGACAGAGATTTTATCATATATGTATTGAACGCTTATATAATTAATATTACTCCTATTTTGCGTTGTTACAATACATTCAATTTTCTTACCTTTGTCACCTGTATAGACATAATTATGACATGTATGACAAACACCTTAACAGCAATTAGTAATTTTCCTAAGACAAAATAATATCCCAAGAAGAATATTTTGTGGAAAAATGATAAGTAACGTGCTTCCTTCAAGTGTTGCAATCGACTACACTTTGTAGTAAGCTGTGGCAAAGTGAATTGGCCGTCTACTGTTAAATATCTAGCGAAGCTTCTTTTACTGACTTAATATAGGAAAAATTTGAATTTCCAAATATCTTATGGTTATGGAAAATAATGTCATGTTGTTTTTTACTTTTATATCATTAATATTTTTCCGTCATTAATTGTCTAATATACGTGTATAATGACGAATATGAATAGGAACGATTATATATTTTAGAAATGACAGCTTTTTAACAAATTAAAATCAAGGAAAAACATTATATGTAGCTACATCCAACACTTCAGTATCTTATATTATTCCATATAAAATGCTTTACTTACTATTGAATTTTTGAAGACTGCAAGTAAATTTATGAAACAGTTTTCATGTAAATAAAACATAGATAATTAAGTCAAAACTCTTGAATAGTCCATTAAGAAAAAGCAAAAGTACACATTTCTGGCGGCATGAAAAATCGAGTTCTTTGATGAAAAAATTAAATCTATACATTTATTCTTCATATTGAAAATATGTTTTCTATGCAATTATTTTAAATAGTGCAGATATAAAACCATTCTATGTAGAAATCATTCTGCGCATATGCAGAAAGTAAATTCACAGTAACTTCGGTATTTAGTTATTTGTAATATCAGGGTTGTTAAAATGGCATTTTATTATGAATATTCTTGGTTCAATAGTAACAGAGGCAATATTTGTTTCAGAAAAATATTATGAAAGAGCACTAATGATCAGTAATCTAGGTTATTTTAAATATTTTATGTTCATATTATACCGAGATTTTTTTATTCACATTTTACGATCAAAATCATTTACCATTTCATTACAGTCCATTGTTTTTAACTCATCAGGTTTGGTTATTAGATATTGTAATTATGTGATAATTAGCTGAGCAGGTCTGAGCTATATCATGTAAAATAAGTATTTAATGGTTATGGTACATATTGGACATATTTGAAATCGTGTCATATTTTATCCAAATAAACGTGTCTGCATACAGACACAAAGTGTGTATTTATGTATTTACTTATTGATTCTGTTTTGGCATATGACACGTGAAGATATGACATGTTCATGTTGAGATTCTACAACTTTCTGTGCCTATTTATTATAATTCGACGAGGGGTCTAATATTATCTGTTTTGTCTAACATTGTCTAGATCTGTGCATCATATTCTGTTTTCATGCTGATTGTCTGGTATACTGTTATTCCTAAGACATCAAAAGCTCACTATTGAAGTATTTCGTTGTTATTCAAATGAATAAAAAAAAACAATATTTAGAAAATAGCAATATTTAATGCTCAGAAAAAAACACTACATTTTCATGAGATGATTGACGTAATATACATGTAAAAATCTTAATAGTTGCTCAAGTCCATTGAATTAATCCAAAATGTGACACCGGTAGCTATTATGTTTCACAGTGTTATGTATACTTAGAAGGTCTCGTTGTTAATCTAAATACTAGGCTTATTCTGTGTGAATCCTACCTGCTGAAGGACTGGGTTGCACAAAACGTCAATTAAAGTTAATTGACGTTTAAAAGTGTCAATTATTTTTGCTGAATGTGTTAAGGATTGTTTGGATGTCCGCCACTTATATAGACGATTGAAAACCTTGGTTTCAACCCTCGATGCTTTGTATGGTAGTTATTGAACTGTTTGGGTAAACTTATTCATAGCATACGCTTATACTGAAAACTGATGCCCGTCTGTTTCTTCTACCTGGTTGGCCGATGAATGTATTTTCAAATAGCTTAAAAAGTGTTGAGATTCTTCCGAGTTTTGCGCTACGGAATTTTGAAAGGCTCCTTGTGCATCAGCTGTGGGAACAACGTTAAAGCTGGTATAAACTTTATACAACGGTTGAGGCCTTTGTCATTCAAATAGACGTACAAAAACGGCATTTTGTTTTATTTAAGAAACACGATGTATATAAATATGTATAAAAATGAAACAAACAAAATTATTTACAGGTTACTGACTAATGTAAACAAACCCATATTTACTTCATTAAGAAACTGATTCAGAAAAAAACTCAAAACTTATTTCAACTGAAAAGAAAGCAAAACATTTAATAGTTGCAAGTAAAGTGTATCCGTATTTTACGTAAATTAAAAACTACTTGAAAGTTTTGATCATTTTGAAAAAAGGGCATGAATGCACAATTTATCACTTACACCACTGAAGCTGACATAGCCTTTAAGGCTTTTGCCATCTCTGTATCCGTTTTCCGTCAACAGTTTAAACATTCTTCTTCTGAAACTGCGGAGCCAATTGTAACCAAACTTGGCCAGAAGCATCGAAAGGGTATGCATTTTCAAAATTAAGTTCGATTAGTCGGAAGATCAGACAACATTGCCACTGTTACTAAAAATAGAACATGGGGGGTTAAATATTGTGTATTGCAAAAAAATCAAAAACCGTTACAGATATAAAAAAAAAATCTGTCAGGGATAAAAATAATCAGCAGGACAAGATCTACCTGTCCTGCAAATTAGAAGAAAAGCGAATAGCCGGTCTTGGAGTTATATCCCTTTTCTGAAAAATTTTCAAAAATTTTTACATATTTATAATTTTTATTTGAAAAACTATTACAGATAGAAGTTAACTTTCAATTGCAAAAATGTTCGACGAAATAAGATCTACCCAACTTAAAATTTTGATGAAAATCTAAATGCCAATGTAGGAGTTATTTACCTTTACTTCTCAAATTTTCGTAATTTTATACATTTGGGCTTATATTTCAAAAACGATTTGAGATAAAGGTTAAGTATGATTGGCATAAGTGTTCAGCTTATAAAGAACTACAATTTCTACATATTTTCAACAGGTTCACATCTTATCAAATGGCTGCAACCGGGGAACATAGTTTAACTTAGAACCTTATGGAGCAATTTTCTAATTGTTCCTTCTTGAAAAGTCTTTGATCAATCAAGTTGATATTTAGTAGCCATTGTAGAATGATGTTCATTAAAGAAATGTAAAATTTTGGTACCGATCGTAAATCCTAAATGGCTGCCACTCAAAATCTTGAATCAACATTGGATCCTGTGAGAAAATCTCGTAAATTACGTCATCTTGGAAATCCTTTCATATATCAATCAAAAATGAAAAGATATGGAGTAAATGCACATGCGACAAAATCTCTACAAATACATAACTAAGCAAAGAAACGCTTTTTTTGTTTGTCTTCATCTTGAAGTCACCATGAGGTCTTCAATAATCAATGAAGGGATATGTAGTAAATGCACATGAGATAAAGTCTCTACAAATACATAGTAAAAACAAGCAATGGAACAACGCTTATTTGTTGTTCTTCATCTTGAATGATGCACTAAATAATGAGCTCATACCTCACAGTCAGTTCAAGACGACTCCTTGCACCAGTTTGAGCGGAAATCATTGCTAGATGTCGAGTAACGCTACATCCATGTTTATCATGTCATAGATGTAGGCTCATTAACAAACATAAGATTACCTGGCAAAGTATTTTTACAATCGCTGTCATCCGTTGCGCGACAAAAAAGACCAACAGAAGACAATCGCAACATATATAAACAACCACAGGGCACTCATTAAGTTAACAGAATAATTTTTTGAAATAACAAAAGATATAAAATGCCAAAATTTGAAAGTGTAATAGTGTACCCATATGAGAAATTCATTCAAGAACAAGTACACCCTAGTTGAAATGTATAGAGAGCATGCATCTCTCGCACAAGATATCTTTTTACGGACTCCGCACTGCAGGAGAGACAGACTTCAATCTTAAATAATCAATGAAGGGATAATTCCCATGAGACAAAGTTTGTTCAAATAAATGGTAAAACAAGCAATGGAACAACGCCTTAATGTTGTTCTTCATCTTTACGTCACCATGAGGCCTTTAACAATGAACTTTACTAATACCTCATAGTAAGTTCAAGACGGCCCCTAGCTCCGGATTGAGTGGAATTCTTTGCTAGATGTCAAACAACGCCACTTCCATGTCTTTTCTGGTCATAGATGCGGAATTGTCAAGAAAAAATAAATATTAACTTGGCATAGCAACATGATGGTCATCTACCAAATTTTGTAAATCTGTGGCAATCACAAACCCAAATAGCATAGAACGGGGAACATATTGTAACAGTTGTGAATTGTTAATTCTTAAAAAACTTTTTCATACATCAAGATGATATGAACTAGGAATAGTAACATGATGGTCATTAAATAAATGTATGATTTTGGTACCCATCATAGGTCTATCATGGCCGCAACAGATCGTAGTTTAACGTTAAATCCTATGGGAAAATGTTGTAAATTGCTATCTCTTGAAAAGCATTTCATATATCAAGTTCATATTGACAAGGTATGGCAATTTGATGGTCATCTGCAAAATGCTGTATTAATTGGTATCAATCAGAAATCTAAAATGGTCGCCACCGAGGTATACAGTTAAATATAAAACTTTATGGGAAAATGTTTTTAATTGATACTCCTTGAAAACATGTAATTATTATACTATTATACAAGTATAAGCTTTTCAAAATAAAAAAAGCTTGCCGCTTTTCAGCATTTGATTATTTTCCTTTCATAAAAACATTGTCTATAATTGCGTAGAGGAGTTTCCAATATCCATATATTTTGTAGGGTAAATATTACAGAAAGTGGTTTATATATATGCTTTGAAATAGTATCTCTCCCATGTGCAAAGATTTGTCGTAATCATATTGTAAACTCTTTACTTTCAATATTAATAAATTCAAGTTTCTACCAACTAACCGAATTAAGACTATTAAATACTAACTCGTCCTACCATAGATTCACGTCTCATTAAAAAAAAACTTCAGTGTTTATTTGAAAAAATTCCAATAGGTATTGAGTTAAACTGTTTTTATGTGGTTAGAAGTTAAAATGGCGTTTTTGAATAACTTTGGTTGGTTTTGTTAGATTATAAGACACGAGGATATGTGTATGGGCAATAATAAGATATAGGGTTAGGAACTTAAGGTTTTATAGATAGGGTTAGGGTTAGAGGTAGGGTTATGGTTATGGTTAGAGATTGGGTTAGGGTTATTGCTCTGTTAGGAACAAAATACGGTAATATTAAATCCGATGGAAAAATATTCTGTAACAATTATCAGTTTGGACATATATTAATGCCACACACTTTATTGGGCGAATCTTCGAACACATTGATGGGATGAGAGACCAGACGCTGATGAGGCGAGTTTGATATAATTTATAAATGGGGAGAGGGGAGTTGACATTGGGGCGAGTTGACTTGGCTTCAATCGTGTATCGTTGAAACGTTTTTCAGCATGACGATTACAAACGCAAACATGAGCGTCATGTACTATCATAGTACCATATACGAGTTAACCCGAAACTTAACGACCCATCAGGAAGTTTGACCAAAGTTAAAGCCGCTGCTCGGGAGAAGCGGCAATTACGGCTTTTATTTTGTTCTAGTCGTAGGATCGGCATTTAATCTTGTTTCCAAAATAAATTTATTTTTATTTTTACTGTAAGACAAAAGTGGCGAAATGAAAATCTACAGAACTAAATTTTGCTGCAGTGTATGAAAAAACTTGTAACTTTGTGATTTGAGGTCATGATACTTTGTTTCTTTGTTTTTCCTATGTTTCCATTATACTTAGATTGTTCATTTTCGGTCTCAATTACTTTGCATTTCAGTGCAGGTGAGAAACATAATGGATATTTTCTCTTTCTTATATAAGGGATATGTAGTGTTGTGCAGTCGTTGATTTTGTTTTATTTTACAAGTCATTTCCTATTAAGGAATACCTACATTGGCTTTTATCCAGGAAAAAAGTGAATATTTCTCATCAAAGATTTTTAGGACGGTAAATCAATAGTGTTTAATTACAGTGATTGAGATAACCCTATAGAGATACAGCCGGTGAGCAAAGTCAATAATGGCGTCGATTCTCAAAACATTGTCACGTGACTTTCTGATACGAAAATGGTGCATTTTTGTCAACAACCACCACGAATGGAATTTGTAAAAATTCCACGATTTCTATTGAAATACTTGTTGAAAATCGGAACGTACATATTCTTCAGATATCAACAAAATGATAAACTAACTTTGGGAGTGACAAAATTGTAAGAATCGGTAAATATTTAACGCAAACGGTCGTGACCTCGAAGGGTGATTGTAAACACGCCGAACAAAAATTAGCAATGTATTTTTTAATATGTCGAATGATGGGAATTCCGTGAACGTGACCATTCTTTATTATATTTATTAGCTTTTTTTATTAAAATTTTTACAAATCATTTGTTACACGTCGATTGTGTCAATTGGATTCTTTGGTCGTGTTTGTTACAAAGGGAGGTAAATCGACTTGTCAACATATCGCCGAGAATAATTTAGATTCCTGAAGTTTGTTGGAACGTATATTGTACAAAATTGTATGAAAATATATATTTTAAGCATGTATCTCACTATAATTAACAACAGAAAATATTTTAACTAGTAAAACACAGCTTTTGGGAAAAGGGGGAGGGGAAGACATTAGAGTGAATGAAAATTCTTAGTGAACATTAAATATCCACATTCAAATCGGATTTTTATCAATTCCACTTTTTATTAGTCCCAGAAATTATTTATACACATCTAATATACTATATTTTACTCTTTGGGAGGGATTCTGGGTGATGAACTCAATATTTGTTTGTCAAATATTTAAAAACATACCTGAAATAAATAAATAAATCCTGCAAACTGTTTGATGTTATCAAAATGTTGTACTCAGAATTTTTATAGATCACAGCTCTCATTTGGAGAGTTCTTGAACATGCAAGATATCAGAACAAAATATTGCCATTTGCTGATGTTGATCAGATCTGTCCAGAAACTAAATACTGCTACAATAAATAAAATGTAGCACATAAAGAGTACCTAGAGAGTATCTGATAAATATTGTCTTCTGAAATAGTAATATTATAAATAAAGTACAAGAAAATATAGCATACCCACATTGGAGTATCATACTCCCTATAACAGATACATGTATATACAACTATGAGATAAAAATTGACATGCATGTCCACATAAACACCCTAAGGAGTGAAAAAGGCTGCGTTGACAGGGTAAGTCTACATACTGGTAAATATATTATTAGTAAAAAGGTAATGTTGAAATCAGATTTATGGACATTGCGACAGAATTTATTACACATATTTGGAATATAAAATACAAGGTAAGCCGAACATGTTTAAGATACATGATGGAGGAATAACAGCCAAAATTAAATGAAAATGTCATCAAACAACCTGCAACAAAACTGTGAAACAAGCTTGTAAAGGGCAATTTTTGATTATTGTGAGATAAGCTTCATTTTCATATATTTTTTTTAATATAGTACCAAAAAGATAAGAAATATAGCATATATACATGTAGACAATGAATACTATGGTCTCTTAAAATTGTAATGCCACTTCTTCTATGAATCCATCGTTGGTTAATACATATGTATATAGAATATTAATGCACCACCAGAGTTGAAGAAAAAACTTTACTTGTCTTACATATGTGTACAACAAAAATTGAAATAATTTTTATTTCCTTTTCAAGAATTTTCTTGTTCTGTGTTATTGATATTTTAGTATGCAATTTTGATCTTTAATAACATAAAAATATAATTCACATCCCTATTAAACAATTAATATCCTGTATCCTTCAATCATATCTACACATATCCCCACGGGTATTCAAAACAAAATAATATCATCCCTGAAATTATTAAAATAGACAAACACCATTCATTAGCTTCTTAAAAAATATCATAATTTTGTGTGTTTCATGATTAATCCATATCCAACAAATGTCCCATAATCTAGATCTCTGAAATTAAAAGGATATATGTAATCCATGTGCCTTAAACCCAAAACAAAGCTCAACATTAACTGTTTATTCTTGAATATGTTGGGAAAATTAATCGGGTTTAAAGTTACAACCTCCACTGTCATGATAAAATAGCAGCTGATATGGCAAAAAAAAAAAACAAAACAAACAAACAAACAAACAAACAAACAAACAAAAACAACAACAACAAAAAAAAAAACAAAATGCTATGAAAATAAAAGAACCATCAAAAAAATATTCAAAGACTTATAATCAGCATACAGATGTGTGGTGAGGTTAAAACAGCTCTTCTTTTATCAACATAATGATGTTTACATTTCAGGCATCATTTGATTGAATGCCCCCCCCCCTTTTTCCCATATATTGCTGCAGGACCTGTTAGTGGAGTTAATATAAAGAAAAGAGAGTATTTTAATTAACAGAGGTAGTAATTTCGATGTTCAAAAACATACGTATATCGTATATCGTTTTGAAACGCTGATGTAAATCCACCTTTGTCAGTAAGATGTAGAACTTTGTGTATTGTCAGCAATTTTACACCACGTGCTACACAAAAGTATGACAAGATCGTTGATTTCGATGATATTTTCTTACATTCTTCGAAGATTACATGTTATATGATACATGCAAATCGAAATTTAAGCCTTGATAGAACGAAAACCTACCTCAAAACATTGGATTCTGCAGTTCCCACGCTAGCTTTCACGTCCTTTTAGTACCCCTCATTTCTCAGATGATTCTGATGTAAACACTGCGAATGATGGGAAACCCCGGATTTTACCCAAAGAATATATGTTATATTTCCTATAACACCGGTTTATTTATAGTTTTGTGACGTAGAACTATGTTTGTGTCAATTGAATTGAGGCCCCAAAAAGGTAAACATTGAGTCGCGCGTGGTTTGTTTACATTTCGTCGGCCTGATTCAGGGATTTACTTGCAAGAATTGTTATCAAAACTGTTAAGTCATGTGGAGAAATGTTTATTTTATCAATATGTAATTAAATATAAGGTACATTCATTTAATTTTATGAATATATTTGTGTATTTTACCGAGATGGTGAATTTAAAAAAAATATTAAGGTCAGCGAAGCGCCATCTAGTGGTAGCGTTTGTGGTGTTATCGCCCTTGATCCGGATGTTTTTTCAGAAACGCGGTTTTAATTGCTTTTTCGGTGGTTTGCCCGCCGGCGTGATAAGCTTAACGTTTTCAATGGTCTGTCTAAAAAAAGAGGAATAATTATTTGTCTGAAATCGTTGCATGCTATACTGAGATTTGCGATTTGCATATTTTGACACAGATCTTTCCGTTTTGAAAAGATTGTAAATGATGTATACAGTAAGAAGAGAGAAACGGGGATTCAGATGAACGACATGGACCCAGTTGAAAAAGTGTCCAGAAAGAGTAATCAGCTCCTGTTTCGTATAAGACGCCTTTCTTTTCCGGTAATGAAATATAATCCAGTATAGGAAGAAGGAGTAATAACACAGTCACCGTACAGATTGTCAAGAGCCGAAATTCAATCGGTTAAATCGGTTTCATGACGCGACACACACCCCTTCTTAACAGCAATTGCCATTTCAATATCAGAGGCAATGAAAAGGATGAACAGACAATAACAAGGAATGTTCATCGGAATACTGAGAGAAAAAAATCTTTTATCAAATTTAAGTTCTGACCGAAACTTGATTTTTTTTCACAAGGGACTTTTCTCTATTAAAGAACTTCTTTGAAGCCTTGATTTAGGAGGGGTCACAAAGATAATCATTCCTAAAAGAAAGCCCGAATAATTGCTGCCAGCTCTCGTGTAACGATTCAACTGTGAAACATACAGTCCATAAGCAGACAGAGTAGGAGTAGGATTATTACTCTCCATGTTATGGAAATTGGTGATTTTAAAATTAAAGTCGTCCCTTTTAACGCGAATTTGGGTTCTGCAATGACCATTTTCGAGATGTAAGTCTTAGAAAGACGTAGATTTAGTAGCTTATGTTGTTTCGTTGATCTCTAGTAATAGAGAACATATTGTTGGATCCAGTCAGTAAAAGATGGGTTATTAATGGGAGAACATCATCACTGTATCTACAAGTGAGATTGAAGGATCTTGAATCTTTTATTTTATGATCCTTTATGAGTCCCTGAAGACATGCAGCCTCATAGGATTTTTTTTTTCAATATATATGACACCAAACTTCCGCGCATCCGTTTTGCTTGATGGACCCTACACTAATTTATAGTGTTTCGGCAGCCTTTTCGAGTTCTAAGGGATTGTTCTATAAAGACATCTGAGTCTGCTTCATCAGGGCCCCTCAGATATCTTGTTATTTCGAGTTCTCTTTTATTTGACCTTTGTAGAAGTTAGGATTCCGGCCAAGTTTTTGTGTTTTTTGAATGCAATAAACGGCTTTTTTGTGAATATAGTTTTGCAAGTTTCGTTGAAATATAAGAGAAACACGTATGCCAGTTAAGAAAACAGTTCGTTCCCATTGATACTAACTTCAAACTACAGTTGTGAATGGGAAAGATCTTTTGTCATCTTGCAAACTGATATTTCATAGCTGTCCACACGATCGTATTGTAGACCTTTAAATTCTATATTGATAACACTGCAGTAATCACTGTTTGAATCACGATCTTGATGGTCGCTACGGGATATAAGTGTCAAAGATGACAAAAGATCTTTCACTTTGACAAGTTTCTATTAATCAACATCAAGTTGGTAACAGCAGTTATCGGTAACATACCCTGTTTAAGTGGCCTATTTGAAAGCAACAGAACATGCCACAGTATCAACCATGGGCCTTGAGTAGCGAATAAGTTGCGAGATGTAAACTCTATTTGCTGGTGCTGTTGTCTACTTCTGTAGTCAAGATCTAAATGAAAATCAAGAAATGAGGTTGGTGTGGAAGTTTCTGTACTATCCTGAATTTTAGCTCTTTTGGATAGATGAGTGAAAGAAATAACCAAAGCAAGGGTTGCTTAGTGACAAATAACAAAATATCGAAGTTACTGTGAATTTAGACTCTGCATATGCTCATTTCGACAACTTACGTCTCTTCAGTGCAGATCAAATCAAAACATTTGGAAATCCATAAACCAAACAACGGCAGTAGAATACCGAAGGAACAAAGGAGTGAAATTTACAAAAATCGAAGTCCAAAGACACGGCCAAAACGAGAACACAGAAACAATGACGTTAGACAGGTACAAAACACTGAAACGGAAATTACAACATTTAAAACAAAGGCACTCACAGTGTGAACTCCAGTAAAACTGAGAATGACATCAGGTGCTCGGGAAGGGTAAGCATGTCCTGCTCTGTTACCAGCACCCGTCACACTGTGAGTGATTCAATCCGGGAAAATGTCAAAGTCGGTAGACAAATCCGGGAAGACTTGAATCTAGCCAAAATATGTGTAAAAGCTGATAGAAAACAAAATTTAAATAGGATCTAAAAACGAAAGCCAAAAATCAGCTACGGACAGAGCTATGCACCGGGGAGATACTCATTAAGTTTTAACAAAATTTTCTTAAAATTTAAATATTGCATGTTTTCAAGTGAAATCGGTTTTCGGACCAGCACCGAAGTACTGGCTACTGGGTTGGTGAATACCCTCTGGTACTAACACTCCACCAGCAGTGGCATCTAACCAGTGGTGATAAATAACAAAAGGCCGAATTTACTGTGAATTTAGATATATACATCTATATATACAGAAGCTGAAATTAAAGGATTGAGCTAGTTTTTTTATATATATTTGTATAAGCCTTTCAATGAATTCAGCATCATAAGAGTGGAGAAACAAATCGGCTAAAAGAAGTACACAGGTTGTTCCCATTGTAATTCCGATACTCTTTTGAAAAACCAGTCATCCAAACTTAACAGGACAAATATCGATGAGAAAATCTAATATTTTAATCACTTTTCCTCTGTATATCTTTTTTTCTGATTCGGTGTCGTATTACACAAAACGCCCATTCTCTGCCTATTAAAATGTGCTTATGTCTCTGTTCACCGTTTTTTTCTGGAGAATCATCTTTGAATTTAATTCTCAGCCTGGATTTCAGTTGCTCATGAGGAGTTGAAATGCATGTATTACGTCAGAAACTTCAGTGCTCTTTACATTGTGAAAGCAATTTAGATATTAAGATGGCAAGTAGATCTTAGATCTTTTATTTACATGAAAAGTAAGTATCACAATATTTTTGAAGGCCATCTTAATTTTACATCTTTCAAGATGGAGGTTGACAGCTTAGAAATAGGTTTTGTATATTAGATACAACAATCTACAGTTGTTTGTATGGACATTTGCGTAGTTTTGGCACCCAGTGCACAGGGAGATCAGCGTCTTCATTCTTGGTCGAAATCCCGAAGTGAAGCGAAACAGATATGATTCTGAATATCACCTTAGCGTGGTAGTCAATTGTTGGATTACCGTCGGAGTTACTGATACCAAGTTCTTTCTTGAAACAGTCGATGTCACGATTTTTGCAATTATGAATGATCTCATCAGGTGCCTTTGGCCTAGGAAAAAGGACACATTTGTCATGAACTGAAAACATGTATCTTGCGGCCTCAGTAATCGTGAAAACTGATGTTGCTTTAGTTCTCATGGACCGAATTAGATTTAATCATAGATCTCACAGCCTGAATCCACCAAAGGTCTAAATCTTGTTCTGATTTTATCCATTTTCTAGCTTTGTCTAGCTAATAAATTGCTCCCAGTTTATGGATCTTTTTATACGTAATTTAAGTCTTTTTGCACGGATATCAAGGATAGACGTCTCCGATAATCACATGACCACAATGAATTTAGTTTGTGTCTAATTTGAACATTAATAATTTGTGCCAAGGAAGTTTAAGAGGTCGTACAACGGTATGAGATTCGCAGTGTTTTGGTTTGCAAACATACTGCGTATGCAATTGATTTATTATTTCAGTCCCTCTCCAAACATTTAAAAGCACAAAAATAATAAAAAAACAAAATTACCAAACACCTCTGTGGAACATTAATTCTATACGTATGTCACATTTTGACGGAAGTTTCATTGTGTTCCTAGTAGGAAAATTCCCACTCTGGAGTATTTCAACTGATTTGATGTCGATATTAACCATTATGTGAACGTGGATTCCAAAATGTATTTTTAGTCCAGTGGTCCTGTTTCGATTGATTGATTGATTAGTTAGAGTTTAACGTCCAGTGAGCATTTCAGCTATATCAGGACGAAAACAAGTTAATCAATTAAACAAATATTAGTAAGAGAAGAAAGAAATAAAGATGGAAGAGACAACCGTGACAACTAGATTTGATTGCCACTTTTAGGGGGAGAAATGGGTAGGAAATTCGAGTCCCAGTGACTCCAGTTTCGATCAATTTATGCACAATAATAATGAAAAAGAGATATTTCTTTGTACTTCTCTAGATGTTTCTGATAAGTGAATACCAAGATTACTGAAACACTTCCAAATAACAAATATCAAACATCATATTGAATTTATTTTGCCGCGAATAAGCTCCTTTTTCCTCAACCTAATTAAAATCATTTGACTTTTTCGCACAAATTGTTCCTTAAACTGACTACCATGCAGTGAATGTAAGGAACAATTTGTAGATATAATTTTAATTAGATTGCTTTTTTTATTCTTAAATAAATTTCATTTCTTAAATTACAGCATAGATTTTTCTTAATTATACGATAACATATACAGATAAAAGACATTTCAGATGGAAGCAGAACAATAAGTAAATTATCACAGATCCCATATATATTTTGTTTTAAATGTTGCTGAAACGCTTCCATTTTTGCCTGATTTTCAAAACCCCAAGCCAGAAAAAGACGAACGAATTTTATTTTTGGAACATTTGACTGAAGAATCGTATTAAAATATTGTAATTCTTTTGGAGATTTCTGTTGGTATTTGTCTAATAAAAATTGAGGTCTCATACAAAAACAAACTAATATCAGAACAGTTAGATTATGAGAAGTTATAGGGTACATATATATAAAAGATCCCTTTAAGATATTGGCTCGGTTATACATTGAACAATCTAAATCATTCAACTTAGAAATATTACAGAAGTTAAAACGACATATTTTCGTTTCCTTAATAATAAATTGATAATCTGGTAAGCGAGGCAAGAATGTCGTGGAAGCAAACTACCAATGCCTGGGGACGTTTATGATTTAAATTCTTTGTCGTCTGATAATAAGTAGAAGTCTCGCCATTTCATCTAAAATTATAAAAATATTGTTTTGATTGTTTATCATCAAAATTTATTTCGGCAGGATTAAGCCTTGTACATTGAAGTGGAAATTTGTCAATATAAGGGAAAGGGAAATTAAATTTTGTTTTGAAAGAGAGGGTCTGATTGACAATGACTGTATGGAAACGGAATGAGCATATTATACCGCAAGACAAAACCATATTCAATTGAGGAATTAGGATGAAACGTTAAACAATCCCACTATATTTCCTTATTCTTAACCTTCAAGTGACCTCAACAATATTCTGGGCGGTCAACATCAAAAGTTTGAGTTAAATTACTGATTTGTTGTCCATAAATATAACAAACAAAAGCAATGCATTCTAAATGTTTCCATTACAGAAGAAAATTATCAGAAAAAAATATAGCTATATACTATATATTTACATATTATGGACCATACAGTGGAGTTTATTTGTCAAATGCATACATCTACATATTAAAGTTGTGTGACATTTTAGAAACATTCCCCATAGCCTGTTCCAACAGTCATCAATCATAACCAGACATAACTACAGGCTCAGCGACTTAGCCTGAATCGCTCACCTGACAAAAGCTTCTCATAAAGCCACCTCTATACTGATGACCAAATATGATGTTTTTCCCTGAAGATCTAATGTTAAGCTTGGTTTCAGATGAAAAGATGAAAATGATATTTTTCCCATAGGGCCCAATATCAAACACAAGTTCCGCAATGGCAGTCATGTCTTTTGTCGGATCGCAACGAAATATGCAATCTTATAAAAGGACCTTCCATACATTATTTCTCTAAAGTTTGATTGAATTTGCTTCAGTGGTTTCAGAGGAGGAGATAAAAATGTGATTTTTTTTCCAGAGGGTCCTATGTTAAACCTACGTTCGCACTGGTGGCCATGTTTAGTGTCGAATCAAAGCGAAATGGACAAACTTTGTAAAGGACCTTCCAAAATCATTCCTGTAAAGTTCGGTTGAATTTGCTTAAGAGGTTTCAGGGGATAAGATGAAAATGTGATTTTCCCCATAGGGTCCTATGTTAAAACTAAGTTCCGCGCTGGCGACCATATTTTTTGTCGGATCAAACAGAAATAAGCAATCTTTATACATCATTACTTTAAAATTTGATTGAATTTGCTTAAGTGGTTTCAGAGGAGAAGATGAAAGTGTGATTTTTCCCTAAGAAAGTGTGATTTTTCCCTAAGGGTCCTATGTTAAACCTAAGTTCCAAGCTGGCGGCCATGATTTTTGTTAAATCGGAACAAAATGAGCAATCTTTGTAAAGGACCTTTCATAAATCATTACTGTAATATTTTATTGAATTTGCTTCAGTGGTTTCAGAGGAGAGGTTGGAAATGTGATTTTCCACATGGGGTCCTATCTTAAACAAAAGTTCCTCGCTGGCGGCCATGTTTTTTTTTGTCGATTCGAAACAAAATCTTTGTAAAGGGCCTTCCATACATCATTCTGTAGAGTTTGGTTTAATTTGCTTGAGAAGATGAAAATGTGATTTTCCCCTTAGGGTCCTACGTTGAGGCTTGTTTAGGGGGGTCCCAATATCCCGTATCCCAGTAAGTCTGGACGAAAATATCCTTTTGAAAATTGAAGATATCCCATTAATTATTGAAATATACCGTTTTCCATAGTCAAAATATTCCATATCCCAGTGCTTATTGTCTCAAATATCCCATATCCCATTAACAAAAGTGGCAAATATCCCATATCCCAATATACCCTAAACAAGCCTCTATGTTCAACCTAAGTTCCGCGCTGGCGGCCATGACATTTTTCGGATCAAAAGGGAAAAAAAGTTTGATTGAATTTGCTTCAGTAGTTTCAGAGGAGAAGATGAAAATGTGATCTTCGCCTCAGGTCCATTGTTAAACTACCATGCATTTTCTGTGCTGACGGCAATGATTTTTATTGGATCGTAACGAAATGGGCAATCTTTGTAAAAGACCTATAGAACATCATTCCTGTAAAGTTTGGTTGAATTTGCTTCAGCGGTTTCAGGGGAGATGAAAATGTGATTTTCCAATAGGGTCCAATGTTAAACTATGTTCTGTGATGGCAGCCATATTTTTTTGTTGAAATTCGTTATATAGGGCATCCAGAACCAAAAGAAACTAACTGCCATTTGAAAGGAAATGTTTATACATTCGCAACAAAAAATTGGTATTGGCTCTCGGTGTCCTTAAAGTAGTACTGTCCTCTCAAACATTGTAAAATAGCTACAATGGACAAAAAAGGCTATTTACAGCAATGTTCGACTGCTATTAATCCAGAAAATATACAAGTGTAGCTTATATCAATTTATCCTCAATAAGTACACGAACCAAACACCATCCTACACAATTTTCGGCAACATTTGAGGATATTCTGAAAATTACCTAACATAGGAACAAAATTCACGCCTAAATGGCCATACTTCTTTAAGCTTAGGTACAACAACATAAACAGATCCGAATAGGAGCGTCATTCAATTTTATTAAACATTCTGCAATAAGGGTGATTAAAGTTGCTTAAGACCGACTAAATCTTTGCATTGTTGGTTTCTCTTACTTTAAAATAAAGCCTCTAAAAGTGTACTTAACTTTACAAAACGCCGATGTTTTGGACAGAAATAAACTGTATTTATTGCTATGATATATAGTACATATGACATATGCTTATTACGTAATCGTTTATATAACTAACTAAAACATATGATTATATTTTTGTAAATTAATCTGTTATCTTTAATATTTTCTAATCGAGGTAATTAGAATTACTGCACGTACAAAGTTCTGAGTAACATTTTATGTACTTTACAGAACATCTGCTCTCATTGCATGTCACTAAATGCTGTCCATTTTCATCTTCTCATCTGAAACTGAAAAAGTAACCTCAACAAAAATTTACAGCAATGGTGTACTAAAGTTCGTCAAAGAAAATGTCTCATTTGTTCCAATTCGATAAAAACATGGTCCCCAGCACGGAATATAGTTTACCAATGGACTCTATTGGAAAATCGCTTTTTCATCTTCTCCTCTGAAGCCGCCAAAGCAAATTCAACAAACCTTCACAGGAATGATGTACTAAAGGTCCTTTACAACGATTGCTCATTTAGTTCTGGTCTGATAAAAATCATGACTGCCAGCACAGAACGTAGTTTAACATAAGACCCTATTGGAAAATTACATTTTCATCTTCTCCCCCTGAAACCGCTGAAGCAAATTCAACCAAACTTTACAGAAATGATGTTCTATAGGTCCTTTACAAAGATTGATGACGTCGAATGTAAGAACATTCTTGAATTTGTGTTTAGACGTAATTGGAAATAGGTAAGCAATGATGTCTCCATTCCAGTAGAATGTTGATTACTACTTCTCGAAGACCCAGGTATAATGTGGAAGTGTGATGCATGTCATAAAATCAACAGTTTGATTTGAAATGTTAGTTGTTGTACAAAGCTCAAAAGTGGCTTATCACAAACCAACACACACGCCAGAAGTAAAGACAAGATGATATTATATGTCAAAAAGCTTGAAATTGTCACTCTGGATATCAATTCTAGTTAAATGTTAACAAGCAGACGGTTAAATCATACTGGTCAACAGATGGGTAAATCATACTGGTCAGCAGATGAGTAAATCATATTGGTCAGCAGATGGGTAAATCATACTGGTCAGCAGATGAGTAAATTACTAGTATACTGGTCAGCGAACTTCTGATGGCGACAGTAGAAATTCCAGTGCTCGAGGATTTAACATATTAAAGAAAAAAGAAGGGAAACGGGGAATGTGTCAAAGAGACAACGACCCAAAGGGGAGTTACAACAACTCAAAGCCACCATGAGATCTTCAATGAACGGCCAGGAAACGCCTTTCTATATTAAAAAGGTAAAATGAGGCATGCAACTTTGATAGGACCATTAAATAGGAATACCTATGGGAACAAATTGTGCACTAGTTTTAGCTGATTTATTCTTTTATTCCTTTGATGCAATGTTCATACAAAGGCTAGTTTTAAAATAGACCAAACTAGTCAGGTCCGTTAAATTCTGTTTCCTTCATATAGACCATGTTCTTTCAATCCTCAATCCATGGAATATACACAAATGAACTCCAAATTGAAGAGACCACTGATACAGTATCTAACAGTATCATTCCTGGATATATACCTATATTGATAACGCTGGTGGACGCCTGA
This sequence comes from Modiolus philippinarum, assembly GCA_002080025.1. Lineage (NCBI taxonomy): Eukaryota > Metazoa > Mollusca > Bivalvia > Mytilida > Modiolidae > Modiolus > Modiolus philippinarum. The sequence goes on along the minus strand of MJUU01015340.1, from coordinate 247,516 downwards.
AACAAAACTTTAACACTAGCGTGATACTTTCTTCTTCCCAACAAAATTCGTTTTTTTTTTTTTTTTTTTTTTTTTTTTTTTTTTTTTTGTTCTGTTTGTTTGTTTGTTTTGTTTTGGTTTTTTTTTCTTTTGCATTTCACACTTTCGTGGCGTTATTGTTCAGTTTTGTCTGTCTGGTTCTATCCATTTGTTGTACATATCAGTTGTGGTACATACCAGTTTTGTCTGTCTGGTTCTATTCATTTGTGGTACATATCAGTTTTGTCTGTCTGGTTCTATCCATTTGTGGTACATATCAGTTTTGTCTGTCTGGTTCTATCCATTTGTGGTGCATATAAGTTGTGGTACATATCAGTTTTGTATGTCTGGTTCTATACATTTATGCTACATATCAGTTTTGTCTGTCTGGTTCTATCCATTTGTGGTGCATATAAGTTGTGGTACATATCAGTTTTGTATGTCTGGTTCTATCCATTTGTGCTACATATCAGTTTTGTCTGTCTGGTTCTATCCATTTGTGGTACATACCAGTTTTGCCTGTCTGGTTCTATCCATTTGTGGTTACATATCAGTTTTGTCTGTCTGGTTCTATCCATTTTTGGTACATATAAGTTGTGGTACATATCAGTTTTGTATGTCTGGTTCTATCCATTTGTGGTACATAGCAGTGGTACATATCAGTTGTACATATCAGTGGTACATATCAGTTGTACATATCAGTGGTACATATCAGTTGCATGTTTTTTTTATTTGATTATGGAATTTTACCTCATTCTACCGTTTTGCTTCGGCATCAGTTTGACGATGTAAAAATTTTTTTCTCGGAAAGTTTTTTGGCATTTTAGTCTTTTTTCGTTGAACCTTTATGGACTCCTCGTTCTACGTATGGAAAAATAAACACTTGGTTCTCTCGTGTTCTAATTCATAGTGTCATTTTTTTAAGATTGCACAACAGTTTCATCGGATTTCTCTCGAGACATGTTCATTTCCCAATTACTGACCTTCTTGACATATGTGCTCAATTTTATTTGAATCGCATCTTTTTGTCATTATAAGACAAATGACTGAAATACGAATATCGAAATTTGCATTAATTAAAATAATTTGTACATAATATTTTGATACTGGTGCCATGTGGTCTACAGTGATATCAATATTCAATGAATATAAATGAACTAAATAATATCCGTAATTTGTCATTAGTTTTTATATTATTTTATAAGATTGTTGGATATTTGGTAGTTTGACAAGTTATCGTTCATCAGAGCACATATTGTATTAATTGCAGGTTTATTTTCAAATCAAAACGTTCGATTTGTCATTATTATCAACTACATAAACACTAAAAGATCACTTGGGTTTATATAATACAGACCTAAATCGTTCTAGTGATTATGTCAATAATGACATTACTGACCTGCTGACAAGTACTTAGGTCAATAGATAACTGTTAGGTGACCATGCTTAGCTTCTGACCAGCAGTAAGGTCAACAATGACAGTACTGACCTTCTGAGAACTACTTAGGTCAATATATGGCCGTATAACGACCATTCCAACAAACTGACCAACACCAAGGTCGATAAATGGCTGTACAGTGAATACACTGACAAGCATTTATTTCAATAAATGACTTAAGGATGATATTCTAACCTATCGATCAACTTAAGGTTCAATAAATTACTGTAAGGTGGCCCTACTTACCCGCTAACCAGTAACTAGGTCAATAAATAACCGTAATGCGGCAATACTGACCTACAGACCAGCAACTGGGTCAATGAATGACTGTACGGTTAATATATAGCTTACGAGCCAGTACTAAGCCAATTAATGCACCGACAAACGCCATACATTGAAAACTTACTGTATGGTATGGCAACTGAGTTCAGCTTTTAAAGAGGGATTCATGTTCATATTTAGATATTTAGATTATTATCAGAACCTTCAAGTTACGGCCCGATATTTTGGTCGTTATCTACATTCCGTTTTCAGTGACAATAGTCCAATTTAAGTCTCTTTCCAATTCATACGAATAGAAGACACTGGTAGAATACTCTTAATGACCACAAATTCTTATTTCGGAATACATGGGCGTATTTTGAGCAGGTTATAATAAAAGTTAATACTGTCTGCATTGTGTTGCCACCTTGTGATACTAGTTTACACGAGTCTTGACTACAGTAAATGGAGATAAATGAACAATTGGATATGCAGCCTGTTATATTGGCCAATTATCCAGACATATCCATGTTGTAACTTATCAAATAAATTGACAGTTACAGGAAATATATAGCCATCATGTGATACAATTTAATTTGTTCAGCAGTATATTATATCGAAAAGCAATGTCATTATAACTTCGATAATTTAATGTAGAACTAGGATAAGCCTAAAGTATAGTGATGCATGTACATGTTCAGTCGTTTATGTTTGACATGTTTTCCCATAAGTTTTCGAATTTCAGCAAAGGTGAATCCTAAAGAGACGTATTTGCCGGCCTGACAAGTAGAATTTATATTAGAAATAATGTTGTGATAAAATTAAATAATTAAGGACTACTGTTTGATTTGTAATTGACAGTTCGTTGTATCCTTGAGTTTCACATTGAATATGTAAAATTTAAACACAAAGTCTAGGAGACATGGGAATGGGGAAATTAATCGACCTCTTATTTCCATCTAATATAAACCTTTCTAACTTTTTACAAATTTGATAAACTTACTTTGGGTATATAACACTTTTACCTTTTTGTCCTCGACTCTTTTAATACATTTTAGCGCATCTACATATCTAACACTGATGTGAAATTTTATTTTTGTTTACATATCTGACATTGGTGTGAAAATTTATATATATATATTTATATATTATTGCTCATATATCTAACATTGGTGTGTAATTTTATTATTGTCAACATAACTGACATTGGTATGAAATTTTAATGTTGACAACAAAACTGACATTGATGTGAACATTTTGTTATTGTCTACATATCTGAAATGGTTTGAAATTTCATAAAGCTCGAATTTTTAAAATGATTTGAAATTTTACATTGTACTCATATCTGACAGTGGTTTGAAATTAATTATTGTCTACATATCTGACACTGATGTGAAAATTTATCATTGTCTGCATATCTGACACTGGTGTTCAATTTTATTATTGTTCTCATATATGACAGTGGTGTAAAATTTGGTTATTATCTACATATCTGACATTGGTGTAAAATGTGGTTATTATCCTCATATCTGACATTGGTGTGAAATGTTATTATTGACTACACACCTGATATTGGTGTGAAATTGTATTATTGTCTATTCATCTGACATTCGTGTGAAATTCTATTATTGTTTACATATCAGACATTGATTTGAAATTTTGTTTATGTCCTCATGGTTTGGATCCAGGAGGGCGGGTTTGGCCCCACCGCGGTTTTTGCGCCTGTCCCAGGTCAGGAGTGTGTTGGTCGTTGGCTTGTCATTGTCTTCTTGTAAAATTAAGTTTCTTGATATTTGGGTTATTGGATGTGGTTTGTTTCCATTGATTTATTCACTTTTTACCTTTTCGGGGCCATTTAGGGCTTACAATATGGTGTGAGGTTCCTCACTGTGTTGAAGACCATATGGGGACCCCTAGATGTTTTGTTTTTTGTTTTTTTTGTCGTTTTTACCTGGATATGGGGTGTTGTCTCCTTGACATTTACCCCATTTCCTTTCTTTTTCATGGTGTATTTTTGTGTACATTTCTAACAATGGTGTGAAATTTTATTTTATATTAGTACTACCTATAGTTTTATCATCCTTCCCAATGGTTATATCAGCTTTCAGAGCGCTTCCGCAAAAGTCATATCTGGTTGACCCGAATATATCAGAAGTTGACCCGGATATATCAAGCGATTCTCCCAAAGTTTCAAAGACAATAACCTTTTTTTCAAGTTTTCACACGAAATAAAAATGGGTAAAAGATAAACATCTAATACATTTACTCTTTCCGATTGCGTTTTCAAAACAGAGTTATAATTACACAAATAGATAAACCAGACGTTAGAAAATCTACAGAAACTGGGTCACTGATATATCCTGCAGAGCTTGAATGTTTTCACATTATGACGTCATAAAAGCTCCAAGGAACGATAGAATAACGTAACAACCAAAGTCTGTTGCAAACTTCAAAATCGACATTATTTGGTGTAGTTTGGTCAAGTTATTTATCCGTTTAAAAAAGAATCGCTGATAAAATTATCTTGAACTACAAAACATGTTTTATGAAGCTGAAAATTGCTGGAATGGAGAGAATGGCATGCATATGGAAATTTCCGCGCAACTTTGGGAAAATTTGAAACCTCAGTTCAATAATTACAAATCTAAAATACAAAATAAAGGATGATAAACAAATTATCGGGCTTTTGACAGCTGAAGTATTGTAAAACATCATCCCGCTCGCCAGAATATGAAGCTTGGGGCTCGTTCGCTACACTCACTCGCCCCTGTGCTTCATATTCTGGCTCACGGGATGATATTTTACGATAGATAGCTGTAAAGAGCCCGATAACATATACATTTCATAGAATTGTAAAAAACAAATATACACATGTAGGCTTCAAAGTTATGTATCAACTCATGTGTCATATTGACACCAGTCTGATTGATGGTACTGCAAGTTAAATGGTCAAGCTACGATTACAGAATAATTGTCTATCATCCAAAAAGCTTATGTAAGTAAGCTGCATTCTGGTTGGTTAATAGCCATTGTATTTTTTGGCAAATACCCCTCGGTTCGGTTCTGACTTACTTTATTTCTTATGTTGATAACTTGTTTAATATCTACCCTAAGAGGCTTGTAAAAAGTCTTTTATGGCATTTGTATATAGGCCTAGCAAACTATAGTAACGTTAGCTACAGAAAATGCGTTTTTCTATGATTAGTATATTACAAATATCTTCATTATTATGTAACCAGACTTTGCTACAGCTGTTTCAATATCGTATTTAAATAAATGCTTTTATAACATTAAATTATTTTAAATCTAAAATCAAAATCTGCGCCTTGAAGCTTCATGAACGTTTATTGAATTCATCTTCGATTGATTTCATATTATTTTATTCACTTTTATTATTGTAATACAGAAATAACCACGAAATTTACGTCGTATTTGTTTTTGTTGTGAGTAGGCAAATTGTCTGCAATCGAATAAAATATAATGAAATTGTAAATACTCGACTAAATATTATATAATTATCCTGTCCTGTCAAACTTGTTCAAACAATATTTACATTATTTCTTATTAAAACCCCTTTTTGATTGTTTAAGCTGACGAATCATATTTCAAATCGCAGGCGTTGTTGTTTTAATTGCCAAGAAAATCGTGATTAATTGTTCGTTTCAAACATTACAGAATAATCAAATATATTGACGTAGACAACCTTTGGTCAGAAGATATGCCATTTTTTTCAGTTTGATGGTGGTGTATTTTATTAAATATTACTTTATATATCGATCGGTGTTATATTCTTTTCCACGCTGTTATTTCCTGAATCATATCGGTATGTCGCAACAAACTGAATACACCGTAGCAAAAAAATAAAAAAGAACGATAAAATCGAGAACCAAACTGAACCACTTTTATTGTATATAATTTCATTTTTATTTCGGACGCATTGCTTGACACCTTTTTATAAAACAAACATATTCCATAGCTCCTACCTGAGAACGCCAAACTCCATTATTATTTTAGGTTTCGCATGAGAAAAGTGCTTTTAGTTACATTGCAGAAAGAATATAATACTTATAATTACGCCTTTTGTAAGTAAGCTGCATTCTGATTGCTTAATAGCCATTGTAGTTTTGGCAAATACCCCTCCGTATCATAATATATCTGTTCAGTTTTTCTAGCATATAACAAATGAAAAAATAGTTTTCTGTCGCAGAGAGTTATTTTGACTATTTGTTTAAAATAATCAAGCATACTATGAAACTATTCATTGCCAAAATGACACAAATCACATGAAAAAAAACTTCAAAATGCGATCCATCATTTATTTGAAAATCTTGAATCCCATTCATTTTCTCAAATACATCCAAATACCACTTGTCGTAATGTCCGGTAGCAATATCGCTGTTGAGATGCTACCACAATGAAAGAATAGGTTTGGCACGCCCATAAAACCGATTTAACTCACCATTTCTTTTGAAATACAAGAACCAAGTCAGGACCATTGCGGTCGACAGTTTTTTTTCCGGTGGTTTCTACCTAATTTGTCTTTTTGTCTCATGACGACTCTGTTCGGTAATTTTGTTATTACCCCCATATACAATGTATATTCTCTCAAAACTATTGATTTTTCCACACTTTATACCACGCTTCTTCATTATAAACTAAAATATCATCAAAAAGCCTTTACCGATTAAAAAAATGATACATAAATTTATAAATCCACAAATTAAAAAAAAAAAATTGAAGTCTGGACCATTGTGCGATTGACAATTTTTGTTTCCGATGGTTTTACACCTACTTCGTCTAGTTTGCCCTTTGAACTTTTGCATTTGAAAATTCTGTTCGGTTAATTTGTTATTTTAGATGTGAATATCTGATAACAAGTTTCGTCTGATATGTTACAATAGGACTGACGATACATTGATGAATTATAACTCGAGTTCCAGTTTCCCGAATTTCAAAAAAAAACAAAAAAAACATGTTTTACATAAATTGGAGGGCAATAAAGTTGTCAATTCCTTTCAATCTGAATACTCTTCTATATTATACGTTACAAGAATATATATTTTGTTTCCATTGATTTATTCACTTTTTTACTTTTTTGGGGCCATTTAGGGCTTGCTAAATGGTGTGAGGTTCCTCACTGTGTTGAAGACCGTACGGTGACCCCTAGATGCTATGTTTTGGGTCGTTTTAACCTGGATATTGGATGTTGTCTCCCTGACATCTACCCCATTTCCTTTCTTTTTCATAAATACTCCAGTTTCCACCAAAATATAGTAGTAATACCTTCTATTAATGGGTTCCTCAGCTTCACAAAAATTACAAACACTACAAACTTATCCATTTTTTTTACCAGTGAACTTACATTTATAAAGGAATAAGTAACATTTGTATAAATACTCTGAAACAGGGGGTCCAACCTAATTGATTGGAGAAGTTCAAATTTGGTTAGAGAAGTTGGAGAAGTCCTAATTTGCTTGGAGCAAAATCGTTTCTGTACCAATTTGGGATATTAAGAGCATTTTAGTTAATAAAAAGGTTCCCTTTCGGCAATTACTATATAAGTGAATCTTTTTCATTCAATACTTCTTCAAAATACTAAAGATTTCAAATGTTATTGAAGAAAAACCGTTTCGAAAATAAAATGTATTCTTCAATAGCTTTCGAAATCTTAAATATTTAGAACAAATATTGACTGAAAAGGGTGAATTTATTTAGTCATTGCCGAAAGCTAACATTTTTTAGCAATTTCAACGTTCTTAGTAACTTAAACTCATACACAAACGATTTTGCTCTAACAAATTTAGGACTTCTCTAACAAATTAGGTTGGACCCCCTGTGAAAAACAACTCTTGTGTAAATTACTTTTGGATTTAAAATTGTATATTAGATTTAGCTAATTACAATCAATACAAAAGACTAGTTTCATTATGTAAGATATGTGTTTCATACAACCTTTCTATACATAATTTGATTAAATCCGGTATCTGAATAGGTTTCAGGGACTCTATCTACAGAACTGATGGGCGAGTTCACAGGTCGTGGATATGGGGTTGCCCTGCCTATGCGGGGTAGTCAGGTCATAATACGAAGCGTCTGACTGTGATCCATAATTGTAGGCAAACTTTGTGGAGAAACGCCGCGCCCTATGTAGTATTACAGAAATGGAAGACCGCTACTATATTGCTCATACAAGAGCAGATTCACTTAGGGGGGTCGCATAGAAGGCTAACTTTCCCTGCCCATTTTTCTTATTTTCCAGTGACAATAAAAATTCGTTGTCCCAATTGTCCCTTCCTCCTTTATATTTTTCTTCTCTTACCTATAAGTTATTGTTCTTGTCCTGATGTAGCTGACAAATTGCTAACTGGACAAAATCAATCAATCAAATTTAATTTCATCTTCTAAACCTTCGGTTTATTTGGTGTTATTTAAAACAAGGATTCTTCTTTACTACTTACAACAATCATCGTTCCTGGACATACGATGATATGATTAAGATACCGAATACATGTACAACAATGTATCTCGCTGGACAGCATTTTTGTTCCTTTTAGCAAAATTGTTTTTCAACAGGTCAATCCGATGAGTACACATTGTTTACCTCTAATTGCACATCATTTCTTTTCTATCTTATAATTACCAACGCAACTTCATGAAAAAAATCCAAAATTTAACCATACAAAACAGTGATCAACTAATCTCAATTTCAGTCATATCAGCATGTATCTTGACGATATCATTACAAAATACCGAAGTAACTGTTGATTTTTAGATTGTGTCGACATCATTTATTCAAAAGATCTGAAATGAATAAAGCAAACAGCGATTCTAAATATTGTTTTTTTTTCAGAATCTACTATAATCATTTACTCTATCAGAATAAAAATTCTATTTTATGGGTATATATACATGTATCTCAACTTTTACGCTTCCCAAGCGTCTGTTAAACTATTGACGACTTATACCGTAAATGAAAGTAACCTTGCTTTCACATCCAAACTTTTACAAAATTATAGCTTTATAAAATAGAAGATATGAATAGTTGAAATTGAAATATGGCGCGACTCGCAAAGAAATTATAACATATATACTGCAGTGGAGTAGATCATGCTTACCCTCCCGGAGCACCTGATGATACCTCAGTTTTTATAGGGGTTCACACTGCTAGTTCTTTAGTTGTGTGACGTTCTTGTTTATTTGTTTTGTCTTTGTCACACTATCTCAACTCGTGTTGGATGTGAATTGTCGTGATTTTGGATTTATGGTTTTAGAATTCCCCCTTTCCTCGTTCTTGCTTCGGTGTTCGTTTACCGATGTATTTACGGAAGCATTTTTTTAAATACCAGAAACGGAAAAACACCAGAAAATTCAGACATAACTTACTTTCTTCATGTAATATAGGAGATTTCAACAGCATATTCCTCATTGGCTTTGGGTGCGATTGATCTGATGACTTTACTGGTCTAGCTGTCACTAATACTTCCGATATCTACTAATAATTCCTACCAAACTCTCCAGGAAGTTCTTACTTTGATTTTTTCCTACGTTTTGCGACAGTGTTTTACCTGCAGACTATTCTCCTTGGTCTCCTTGGTCAATCTTTCCGAATTACATTTTGTCTCATTCTTTTCTTCTCAAGATAGTTTTCTTATTCTTAGTAGTCTACTTGTATTCGGTTTTATGCGCATGTGTATTATACTATACGGAACGCGTTAGAGAAAGGACAGGTTTCGGAAATCAAACCCGGTTAACCATACCGCTGGTTTTACAAAGTCCGTCTGTTCCGAGTTCCTATCTTTGTTTACGTATGTACATTGTATTTCATTTATTTTCATGATTGTCATTTCAGTCATTTTTATGTAATATATCTTTGAAATACATATTGCATTGGTTGGTTGTGAACACATAATATGACTGTATTTTAGTAAAAATGTGTCAAATGTATTTTAAATCTTTATTTTTAGTCTGGCATATCGGATTTTTATAACGTTTTACATCTAAGGCTAACTTTAAACTGTATACAGTCCAGTCGATGACTGAATTACACACAGGCTTCTTCAATATAATGAGCAACCACCTGCTCACTACATTTATTACCATAACAACATTATTGTTTGAGTGAATATCAAATTATTTTAGTCTTATTTTTGCTATATGCTTCATAATGAAGGAGTGAATGACCACTCTCAGTTTTTTGCAATATCAGAATCGGGGCGTGTTCATTAGAGATGTACAATATTACATCTCACCATTCTTCTGTGTTTGTTATTCATTATAGAAAAATGATGTAGACTCACCTTTCAATATTGTATTCAATGGCCTCATTTGAATGGGTACTTATATACTATACATGTATATCACAGTCAAGTGGACATTGCAGACACTCTAGAAACTAAATAATTGACTTAAATTTATCATTCTAAATGTCAAAGATAAACGAGTAAAAAGTAGAAACACTGGCAGTAGAATACCGAAGGAACAAGGGAAGTGATGATCACAATAATCAGAGTCCAAAGACAAGGCAAAAACAGCAACAGACAAAAAAGACGTGACGGTGACACAAGGCACGAAAAAAACGATATTAAGAACTAAAGCACGCATAGTGTTAACTTCCATAATAACCGGGAGTGACGTAAGGTGCTCCGGAAAGGTAAAAATTCCTGCTCCGCTAAATAGCACTATCGCCAAGTCAATCAAAGGTTGAGTCAAAACCAGTTAAGTCAAGTCCGTGAAGACGTGAAATCTAGCTGAAAATGTCCGTTTTCATTTGGGACACAGATACGTCATATCTGTCAATGATGTCGTAATAAAGGCCATAGAATTTCAGGATGGATGAAAGTAACAAAGGCCAAACAAATCCCTAACTTAGCAGCTCTTGGGACCGTGTTTTTTGCTCAATTCCAAAAATTACTCTTTAAACTACATGCTCAACAGTAACGAATCAACTGTGAAATGTACACTCGATAGGCTGGAGAGGTAGGTATGTTGCTGCTTGAAAGGGAAAATTCACAATTGGGAAGTTAAAATCATCACGCTTGTCATAAATCTTAGATTTCAAACGTCCATCTTCGTCAATGTATATCAAAAGATCTAAGTACGAAGCTGAAGTAGGTGTATCAGTAGGTTCTTTAATTTCAAGCTCATTGGGATAGATCTGGTTTAAATATTCATTCAATTTTGAATTATTAAAAGAAAATACATCGTCTATGTAGCGGAAGCTAAAATTAAATTTATGACAAACGTAATTCCGAATTTCCTATCGTAAATTAACTAGATCGTTGAGAAGTCTCTACTTTTAACTGTCGGACTTGAAATGTTCCTGCTCATATTTTTTTACCTATCATTCACTGCATGCGTAGCGCGATTTGCTTACTCTCTTGGTGCAGTGAGTCTCAACACCTAAGGACTTCCTGCAAAAATGTTCATGTTATTTTTCAGAGCGGTATGGGGATAATGAGACTTAAACCTTATGGTGACTTCAAGATGAAGAACAACAATAAAAGCGTTGTTCCATTGCTTTTTACCATGTATTTGTAGAGACTTTGTCTCATGTGCATTTACTCCATATCCCTTCATTGCTTATTAACAATTCCATGTACTTTAAGATGTTCCAATACTTCTTTTCCACCGAAGGTTCGTTCTTTTGCTGATTTGCTTTAATCCATTACATAAACTATGAAAGAGTATGAAGTAAATGCACATGAGACAAAGTCTATTTAAATGAACAAATTAAAGGATATGGAGTAAATGTACATGGGACAAAATCCCTACACATACATGGTAAGATTACATGTAAGCAAATGGAACAACGATTTCTTTGTTGTTCTTCATCTTGAAGTCACCATGAGGCTTTCAGCAATCACTCCTACCTCATAGTAAGTTGAAGACGACCCTGGCACCGGTTTGAGCGGAATTCACTTGCTAAATGTTGAACAACGCTACATACATGTATCCATTTTGTCATGGATGCGGGCTCGTCAACAAGCATAACATATCAGGCAAAGTACTATTATCAGCGCTGTCATCCATTGCCCGACAAAGGCATGGAATAAGCAAGCAATGAAAAAAAAATTCTGGTTCTTAATCTATACGAAAGTAAGTTAAAGAAGGACCGGTATCGGTTTGAGCGGAATTCACTACTAAGTGTCGAACAAAGCGAAATTTATATTAATTCATCTTACTCTGTCATCACATCACCTAAGCTATAAATTTACACTATAATATACATGCTTAATGAAAGTTGTAAAAGAATGAAATACTTTGCTTTTTCATTGAAGCAATAAGTACAGCTGTTGAGATTATACCGTGATTTTACATAAATTGGTTCCTTTCTGTTCAAAACTCCACTGGATCAAAACATTTGTAGAAGACATAATAAACATTATAATTGAAGTAAGCTAAGTATTTTGTCCAAATTGACTTTGCATGTTGGCTTTGTAGTTTTGCGTTTTTATTACAAAGATTTAGCGGATCTTTTTCTTAAATGTCTGTTGGTAACAATTGAAGAGTCTGGCCTTCAGTAACTGTCAATCATTAACTCAAATGAAGAGCAATATCTTCTAATAGGTTGGATAAAATCTTGTAAACCTTCGTGATGTTTCAATAATAAATCTTCCTTAACATGATATTCTCCCTTTTATGTTTGATTTTAATCCCAGGCATTTATCACATATACCTAATACCATTATAAAATGAATACAATTAAAGGTTTATACAGAAAATGATCTATTGTTTCCAGTTAGGAAAATACAATTATCCTTGACATGCAATATATATCACTCACAAAACAGAGTGTTCTTCTAGCCTTTCAGATCAAAAGGAAACAACCATTTCTGAAAATTGGTTTAATAACAAAATTACCGAATAGAGTTGTCCATAGCCGAAATCCATGAGACAAAAAGACAAATCAGGTGGAAACTACTGGAAAAAAATCGTCAACTGCAGTGGTCCTGACTTGATACAGGCATTTCAAAAGAAATTGTGAGTTAAACTGGTTTAATGGCGTGCCAAACATCCCCTTCCATTGCAGTAGTGTCCGGTAGCAACACAACAACAATTGCTTTTGACAGGTCGTAGACAGTTAAAAGAGAAATGATCATCCCAGGATTATGAAAAAAGAATCCTGAATCAGCAAGGGACTGATATCTATTAAAAAGATCGTATGAGACGGAATTTCTTGAAGCCTTGATTAATAAAGCGGTCACGGAGATAACTATGTCTACAGAGAAAGTCTGTATAATTTCTGCTAGCTCTCGCATAACTTTCATCATTTAACATTTCCAAATGATTTACATACTTTGCAACATTTCATTTCATTAGATAACGACAGTGTGAAAAAGTGAAAACATGCAATAGAAATATTACTAAATACAAAGATACACAAACGATGGACGATGACGGAAAACGTATTCACTGCAAGTCAAATACAACGCCAACAAAATGCATTAGCCGAAACTAAGAATCTGATTTAAATATATGTTAACTCATCTGGGTATCAGGACCACAAATGACTCCGTAATAGGGTTTGAATGTCTCAGTTTTGTTACTTATGAATTACCTACAGTGTACTTGTAAGTAATGTTAAAGAAGAGATAGCGGGAAACATATACAATACCGAAAATTACAGTCACATTCCACAATCCGTTTATGCGTTTATTCGTGTCTAGTACAAACATATCTTAATCAAAATCGTTTATATGATTGTGATACTCATTTGTAAGATTTTAAAAACCTATCGCATGTGTTTTTTTTAAATTGATTAACTAGTACAAACTTTTTTCAAATAGTAGAAATGTATTGAAGCTATTTTTAAAGTTGTACAAACGATTTTGAAATCGTCCGAACAATTATACAATCTTAGAACGACTTAAAATTCGTTTTAAACGAATTGAAAATCATAGAAACGAAATTTTTGAAAGCGTACAAACGTACAAGCGTACAAAGTTTCAAAATTAAACAATATAACACTGTAAATTAATAGTCTTCATATGCAATTTCGTCAACTCATGGTCAACTCATAGTCACATGCCACAATGCACCAAGGAACTGCACAAGAAAAAAACACAATAAAAAACAAAAGAGAAATGTAAACAACGATAGAAACTCGGGACAGTCGTACTTGTTACCGGTACTAGCAAAAGCCAGCGGTAGGGTTAAACCGACTTAAGGGTACCCAAACCTCCTTTCTTTTTCCCGTTTCCCCAAAGTATAATAAACATACGTGTAAAACCCAAACAGGTTGACTACTAACTCCATGACGACAATCTTGAAAAAGGGGGCAAAACGTAATTTTGAAAGATGGGTGAAGAAGTGTTCGCCGCTGAACTGCCGGCTAGCTCAAGGAGCCTAGTCTGCTGGTAAAACACTGTCGCACTACGGAAGAAAAAAAAAGTCAAAACTCCCAGATGGATTTTGGTAGAGATTCATCATGTATTTCAGTAAACATCGGCAATATATGAGTGAGAGGCCAGTATGATTCCAAGCGACGAAAAGGCAAAGTAAGTGCAAAACCACCAGAAAAACTGTAAATCCAATGGTCCTGACTTGGTACAGGCATTTCAAATTAAATGATGGGTTTATGCGCGCCTTAACCTTTTCTTTTATTGCGGCAGTATCCAGTAGTAATTTAAGAGCAATTTAAAAAAAAATAATGTTCGCTAGATATAGATTGAAAATGTTCATCACAGTACTAAGTAACACTGGATCTTGAATCACAGTTGGACCAAAACTTTTTTTTTCCACAAGGGACTGGTATTTTCAATGATCGTACGAGATGATTTTTTTTTGAAACTCTGATTAATAAGTCACAGAGATTACTATGCGTAATGTGAAAGTCCGATTAATTGTGCTAGCTAATGCGTAACAAATCAACTGTGGAACATATATATTGTGCAGTAAAAGTGTATAATTAGGAATCATGCATAAATCTCATTAAATATGTATAATTACTAACATGATTAGAAATAATATATGGTTACTGATTTTTTTTCTTCAGGAATTATGCATAATTACTGAAATATTAACCAGGAATTATGTACAATTATTGAAATGTTATTAAAAAGTATGTTGAAACTTTTGTGTTTAATTTGATAAAAAAAAAATCTGCTATAAACACTATACATTTTTTAACATGATATTAGAATACAAAATACTGTTTGTCACGGATTGTCTTCATTCAACCAACCAGTAAAATCCAGATTTCTATTGTCTACAACTAAGTCTTCTACATCCCAGAAAAATTAGGCGTCCCAGGTAATAAAGGGAAAATCATTAGAATAAAGCAGCCTGGCTTAACCAAGCTATATAGAAAAACCAATATATATATATATAAATCACTCAGTCGCATCAGTCTATAATACGGAAGCTTATTAGGGACACAGCACAATTTATTTTTATAGAACACAATTTTTTTTTTAATTTGTAATTACGAATTAAAAAAATTGTTATTATAAATTAGTAAATTGTAATTACAAATTAATAAATTGTTATTACAAATTCGTAAATTGTTATTACAATTTAATAAATTGTAATTACAAATTAGTAAATTGTAATTACAAATTAAAAAATTGTCATTACAAATTAGTAAATTGATATAACAAATTAATAAATTGTAATTACAAATTAATAAATAGTTATTACAAATTAGTAAATTGTAATTACAAATTAATAAATTGTTATTACAAATTAGGACATAGTTGTCATTATTCTGTCTTATTCAAGGAAGCCAGGTCATGTTGGCCGCTGATCATTGTAGGCAAACTGTGTGGACAAACTTCATGCTTCATACATTATTAAGCCACATTGTTTATGGTTTTGTACCGAGAACCTGTATTTATTAAAAGAATCAAGATATACATTCAATAATGAGTATTTCACTAGAGGATCCGAAGGGGGAGATGGCTCCGATAGACGGAACACCCTTTTTCTGAAAATATTTCAAAATTTCTGCACAATTTTGACCAAAATGGACCAAAAATACAAAAATCAACTGAAACTCCACCCCTTTTTTGCAAGGCTTGATAAGACCGTCTATTTCAAGTCTTCCACACACAATGCCTTATTTGTCCTTGAATTAAAATTGTTAAGTGCGGATTTAAGCTTAAAATGATTAAGTTTTGTTCTTTTCGGAGATATTTGTGCACTTATATTTTCAACTTGAACGGACATGGATGCGTATAAGCATACTCTACGAGAGGTTGTATCTGTAAAATTAAAGCAGAGAGAAGATGGGTAGAAAATTGTAGAAAAGGTGAAAAGAATTAGTTTGTTGGTGTAACATGTGTTATAAAGGGAGAGTGGAGTTGGAGGATGGAAAGATAAGTGTGAGCGAGTGACCCCTCTGTTCATTCCCTCCCTCCCCTCTACTCGTACTTGATATTCGTTCCCGCCTTTTCAAAAAACTATATTGTGTGAAAAACTGAAACTATATATTAAGTGATTAGACATAATTTGACGAAAACTGCCAAAGTGCAGAACTTAAATTTACAACAATTATCAAGTTACTATATTCAGTCGAAATGGTCGTTCGTTTCTCTTGCTTCTGGATACGTAACAGACACCAGAAAAGTAGAAAACTGCAAATTTGGTTTAATTAGACCAGAGATCTTCCATACCATCTTCCAGACGCAAAGTAAAACTGCAAAGAATACATGAATAAGGCAAATGCAATATTCCGAAACTGATAGTTCGTCTCTAGGTCGTCTCCAGGAAGGGGCATTAAAATTGCTCTTTCACTCTGATAATGTTTTTTTAAATTGATTACTATAGTGTTATTAAATGGGCGTTTTTATATGAATTCTGAATAATTCCCATTTCGAGTTATATTGGGTTGAGGTCTTCGCCTGATCGAAACCCAATACTTTGGGAATAACACGGGCTCTGGGCTCCAAGACTAGGGATTCAGACTCCAACAATAGGGCTCCAGACTCCAACAAAAGGCCTCTAGTCTCCACTTTCAGAGCTCCAGGTTCCATTCGAAGGATTCGAGTCTCTACCTTATGTCCTAGTGGGTTTAATACAGACTGTAGATGCAATATCATTTTTACCACGCCAAGGCGGTATGCGGTATGAAACAGATTTCTATCGAATTTTCAGTTACATCTGCTTAACTAGTATATTAAAACTCAAAATATTCAATAAAACGGATTCTTAATATTCAATTTGGCCTGAAGTTTTAGGCAACTGGCATTTATACAGGTGATGACGAAAATGTTTTTCCCTTAGGGTCAAATGTTAAGCTTTATTCTCCACTGGCAGCCATGTTTGTCCAATCCAAT
>MJUU01015340.1:179463-193116 GCA_002080025.1 Modiolus philippinarum | reverse complement strand
AATGTATTTATATGAGCATCCATGCAAAACGGGAATAAAAAGAACACAGGAATATATTTCTGTGGAAGGATCAATGATGTAAACAGGACGGATGCACGCATATAACACAAAACTTGGTTATGTAACATATCACGACAACATCACCTGTACAACGTTCGCTTCATTGAACTTATGTAATCTCAAAAAGTGTCCTGTGAAACAGTGTCCAGGTGTTTTTTGGAACGGCTATTTGAATTTCAGGGAGGGCTTGAGCTTTTTGTAAATAAATAAATTAACCTTGATACAGAGACATATAAACCGGTGTCTTCATATGTCTCTCCTTGATATCAGTAAAAATAAATATACTTATCCTACTTGTCATGAAACTAATTCTATCTACTTCACTCTATTAAAGAAACTTTACCGTTTGGAAGAACGGAGAGATTTTCACCACATAACAATTATGTAATTTCAAAATGCTTGAAATTCGTATGACTACTGATGTTTCTTATGCATATATGAAGGGGGTGTTTGTTGATCTAAAAAAACTCCTATTTCAAATCTTCCTGGCCTCGTTATCCGCGATACTTTCGATTTGAAACCAAGATATTAGATATTGAAAATGGTTAAAAATTGTGTTTAACGCGTATGAACTGACGTTGTTTCATGTGTCATTTTGTAAGCATAGTTGAGTTGAGATATCGCCAGTTAAGTAATTATTTTGGTGGAAAATATTTCCCAGTTTTACAGACTCGCAGGCGTGATGACAAATCAAAATAATTCAGTTCAATACGTATTGTATAAGCACTGTTTGTCATCAAAATTGTCCCCCTCCCCCCTCTCTCTCTTTCTTTCTCTGTGTGTATTTTCTTTGAATATTTTGTATTATCTTTTAGATACCTTTTATTTAGCTGACAAAAGAGTATAACATTCTTTTATTTCGACTAAACAGGGAAAACCGAATAACAGTACTACGTACTTTGATGAAGATGTAAGGAGTATTGCTTATCATTTGTAGGTGGAAAAGTACATTAAACTTGCGAGAATTTATAGTTTTAGACATCTTAATATGTTGTTTTAGTAGGTATATGTTCATTTTTATTTTGGTTTATTGATATGCATGACGATAGCACTGTGTACCTGAAATTTATTTTAAACAATAAAGAACAGTTGGGTTTTTATTATACGCCTTATACCCATTTCTTGCCTTTAAGTTACCTTTATGTGGCGACGTCAGCGAAACCACTATTCTCTCTCAGAGACTACATATTGAAGCAACCGATCAGTACAATCTCAGCAAGCACCTAATGGACTGCACATTTTCAAATTCACTCTACCAAGTTAGATTTTGTTATGTAACGCGATACTGATTTCACTGCGGTTAATTTTTTTGCATGATGTATTCACAGTTAACAACACCATTGAAGAATCCCCGTTTCACCGCTTTCGGAGTCCACGTGAAGAGGACTTCCTCGGTATTTGTTGAAGAATCCCCGTTTCACCGCTTTCGGAGTCCACGTGTAGAGGACTTCCGCGGTATTTATTTGTTGAAGAATCCCCGTTTCAACGCTTTCGGAGTCCACGTGAAGAGAACTTCCTCGGTATTTATTTGTTGAAGAATCCCCGTTTCACCGCTTTCGGAGTCCACGTGAAGAGGACTTCCTTGGTATTTATTTGTTGAAGAATCCCCGTTTCACCGCTTTCGGAGTCCACGTGGAGAGGACTTCCTCGGTATTTATTTGTTGAAGAATCCGGTCCACGCTTTAACGAGTTTTTGTGAACAAGTCCAAACCTATTTCGGTATCTTAGGTAAGGAGTACTTTTTACTGACTATGTTTTTGGATTATGAATTTCCATATTATTTGATTCTAATGCTGCTGATGAGGGGTAACTCCTTGCAACACGTGTAAAGCATGATGAAATTTGCTGATTACATGCAACTTCGGTATTTTTGTATTTAGGACATACTCTGAGAATAGAATATCTATACGCTTTGCTCCCTTTCATTTCCCTTCAAATAAAAACAAAAATTAAACGTGCTTGGCTCTGCAACACTCATTTTCATTCCCTGACAAAGTTGTCGTTGTAGAGTATTTGTTTCTTTACAACATAATTTTCTAATAGACCAGTTTTTATACAGCTAAAACGTTATTTTGCCAATACACCTCTTCATGTCAAACAAAAGAAATTCACTCAATCACTAGAATAATTTTACAGCAGTCTTTTTGCGTAAACTATTTTCATGAAACTCGCATATCTTGACTTTATCTGCACCGAAGAGACTTAAATTGTCGAAATACCCATCACCAAAAATTCCCTGTCAAATATGATTCCTTTGAATCTTGTTATTTGAAGTATACAAGGGATATTTATATGGATATTCTTAAGTTGTAGATTCGTTATAAGATACGAAGGCCTCATGGTTACTTCAAGATGAAGTACTAGAACAACAATAAAAGCGTTGTTCCTTTGCTTGTTTTTAACTATGTATTTGTAGAGATTTTGCCTCATGTGCATTTACTCCATATCCTTTCATTCACGTTTTTAGACAGTTTCTTCAGTGAAAAAGTGATACCCGCTGTTTCATGTAATCCTTGTAGGAAATGAGACCTAGACCTACTTGTACAGATGACTTATGCTTGCGGCCAAACCCTTTAAGAAGTGCTTATTTAGGTCAATTTGTAAATATTTGGAACTGTTGCTTTAGGCTAACCCATAAAATGTGACTCCAAACCCTTTACGAAGTGCTTATTTAGATCAATTTGGAACTGTTGTTTAGGCTTACCAATAAAATGCGACTCCTGCTTCAAGCCAAATTCCGTAAGAAGAAAGCGAACCCCCGTAAAGAGTGACCCCTGCTTCAGGTCAGCCTTTGTATGAAGTGAGACCTGCCTCAGGCCAACCTCCGTAAGAAGTGAGACCTACTGCCTCGGACAACTTCTTAAAGAAGCGAGAGATGCTGCCTCAGGTGCTCATCCATAAGAAGTGACCCTACTTAAGGCAGAATTCTGTAAGAGGTTTGACCATCCATAAGAAATTGGCTTTACTTTTAGATCATATTGGGCATTTTTTTTTAACATATTTGATTTTAGGGTCTTCCAAACGTTTAGATTTTATCTGCACTGAAGAGACATCAGTTGTCGAAATGCGCATATGCAGAATTTAAATTTACAGTAACTTCGGTATTTAGTTATTTGCTCCAGGAAAGCCTTTGTCAAAAGTTGGAGACGCTACTCCGGGTCAGCTCCTCTAAGAATTTGGACCACCTGCTCCGGTTCAGCCTCCATAAAAGTGGAACCTACTGCTTGAGGTAAACCTCCGTAAGAAGTGGGACTCACTGCATCAGTTAAGCTTCCTGATTTACTGGGACCCTCTGCTTCCGTAAGAAGTGTGACCCATACACTGCTTAGGGTCAGTTATCGCACAAAACACTGACAGGTTTATACTGACTTATATGTTTAACAAAATTCGTCTAGCAGCTTTATCAGGAAATGCCGACATGTTGTAGGTATTGTTGAAACTACAAGTCAGTTTTAGCTAAAATATAAATACCATTGAGACCACAAATATTACATACAGTCTGATTATATAATTATTTTGCCAGTGTGAGCAAATCCATCAGAAAATACGTAGGATGTCCCAGTACTATTTCCTTCCCTAATTTGAGTGTTATCAAACAGCAACTGCTAAAACCCTTATCAATTATCCATGTACAAAACATAAATGCATTTTTCATTATGTTTCCTAGATACTGGATTCATTTGTCTCTCGTATATTTGTTGTAACATGACATAATAAATAGTATGTTTTTCAAAGGGGAAATCAATATGCTACATTACTTCGGCATATTTTTAAAAGTTATATTTCTAAATCATTTTCAATATTGGCAAACTTTGTGGCTGTAACTTGTAACAAAACTAAAACTTAGAAGATTTTGAATTATATCTTTATATAGTATTAATCTTCTCTCGTAAGTGACTGTTGTTTTTATATGCGCAGGATATGAGTTAAATGGACATGATGCAAAATCTCAATATAATATTTATATTGAAAACGATATCATACATAACATTTATTGCTGCCGCTTAGCTTTACATTATCATTTAGCATCCCACACATATCATAATACTGTGCTTACTACCGTTTTGTACCAAAGCTGGAAGGGGACTTCCGAATTCCGATTTCTGACTTCTTACTTCTAACTTCTTACTTCTTACTTCTAACTTCTTACTTCTAACTTTTTACTTCTTACTTCGATGTTGCAATCCGGAAAGGTAGCCTTTCCGGATTGCAATTTCGACTTCGGTATTTAATTTTGTCAGTTTTGTTAGGACTGAAAGTTTCATAGTTTATGACCTGTCGCGAAATCAATAAAAATGGTTGATAGCTTAAACGGTGTTAGACCTTCTACTAACAATATTTGAACTATAATTCAAGACGATAACAATCAATTTAGGAACAGAGTAACACTTGGGAGGGAGTAATTTTGAATACCACACTATATAAAGGGGTTGAGGGGCAGGAGTTAGCCTTACCTCCGGTTACCTTTTTCTTGGGTGTCAAAGCTCTTTCGCAAAGTCCTATTAAGCTAGGATCAATAAAATGAAAAGTCAAATTAAGAAGTTAGAAGTAAGAAGTTAGAAGTTAGAAGTAAGAAGTTAGAAGTAAGAAGTACTAGAAGATAGAAATATTTTGGAATATATTTATTTAACAACATGTGAAGCAGGGAATGAGCTCCAAACTCTGATCATTAAAACTATATCGTTCATCCCTTGAAAATAAACAATTGCAAGTCATAATATTCTAGGAGGGGGAAGATTTAAGGATGTATTGACACCGCTCTGAGTTAAAATCCAGCAAATGTGTACGTATCCATGCATCCACTTCCTTGATTTTCTGGACTGGATGATCAGATTTTCCTCCCTATCTTATCAGTCTTACCTTGATGAACTAAGTTCCACCATACAACCTATATCGTCCCGATGGGGATGTATAAAAAGAGGATGAACAAAAACCAATTCAATCTTTTCCAATTGCAAGAATTTATCTTCCAAGGACTATTGAACACGATTTCCTATATATGAAGTTTTCTGTAAATTGAATAAGTTTATATTTTAAAATGTACACCCTAAACTGTTGTTATCTAAGACATAAAAGGGTCTTGAAGTAGTCCGGGCCTTTTTTGGAGTAGGAATCGTGAAAAAATACCCCTTTATAATTGGCGTGATGCGTGACTTCATAGAATTTTTAACAAGAAAGCCACAAATTTATAAGAATGATGATATGCACGATGGGTTCTTCAGGACCCAGATAATACAAAAATACAAGACCTTTGACGCCCAAGAAGTAGGTAACCGGAGGTAAGGCCTACCCCTGCCCCTCAACGCCTTTATCCAGTGGTATTCAAAATTTCTCCCTCCTCAGTGTTTTTCTGTTCCTAAATTGATTGTTATCGTCTTGAATTATAGTTCAAATATTACTTGTAGAAGGTCTAACACCATTTAAGCTATCAATCATTTTTTATTGATTTCGCGATAGGTCATATACTATGAAACTTTCAGTCCTAACAAAACTGACAAAATTAAATACCGAAGTCGATGTTGCAATCCGGAAAGGCTTGTTACAACCACTTTTGTAATCCCAACCACTTTTGTAATCCCTTGATTACAAATGTGGTTTTGGGTTACAAAAGTGGTTGGGCTAAATGTCTTATCAACCACTTTTGTAATCCCTAACCACTTTTGTAATCCATCTTTCTTAAGATTTTTTTTCAACATAATTTGGTTTCAAAAGTAAAGGTTTTACTGTAAAATATCACTTTAAGGAAAGATCAACATTTTTTTATGAAACTCTTTGAGTTGAATGAGGGATTACAAAAGTGGTTGAGATTTCAAAAGTGGTTGACTTAGAATTTTTATCAACCACTTTTGTAATCCCTAACCACTTTTGTAATCCTACGATTTCAGATGTGCTTTAGAATTTTTGAAATCAAGAACCAATGTCACTTTAAGTATAAATCAACATTTTTTTATGAAACTCTTTGAGTTGAATCAGGGATTACAAAAGCGGTTGAAATTTCAAAAGTGATTGTTTATCATCCACTTTTGTAATCCCTCATCCTCTTTTGTAATCCCACGATTCAAAATATGGTTAAGTATATTTGAAATCTAGAACCACTGTCACTTTAAGTGAAGATCGTCATTATTTTGATGAAACTCTTTGAGTTTGAATCAGGGATTACAAAATGGGTTAAGATTTCAAAAGTGGTTGACTAAGAACTTTTGTAATCTCTTACCGATTTTGTACTTCCTAACCTGTTTCGTTATCCCATGATTTAAAATGTGTTTTAGTATTTTTGAAATTCACAACCACTGTCAGTTTAGGTAAGATTTATCAACCTCTTTTGTAATCCCTAATCACTCTTGTAATCCTACGATTGCAAATGTGGTTTAGCATTTTTGAAATCGACAACCACTGTCATTTTGAGTAAAAATTAAGATTTTTTTTTGAAACTCTTTGAGTTGAATGAGGGATTACAAAAAGGGTTGAGATTTCAAAAGTGGTTGACTAAGAATTTTATCAACCACTTTTGTAATCCCTAACCACTTTTGTAATCCCCAACCACTTTTGTCATCCTACGATTTTAGATGTTTTTAAGAATTTTTGAAATCAAAGAGAACCACTGTCACTTTGAGTAAAAAACGAAGATTTTTTATGAAACTTTTTGTGTTGAATGAGGGATTACAAAAGTGGTTGAGATTTCAAAAGTGGTTGACTAAGAATTTTTATCAACCACTTTTGTAATCCCTAACCACTTTTGTAATCCCCAACCTTTTTTGTAATCCTACGATGTTAAATGTTTTAATAATTTTTGAAATCAAAGAGAACCACTGTCACTTTGAGTAAAAACCAAGACTTTTTTATGAAACTCTTTAAGTTGAATGAAGGATTACAAAAGTGGCTGAGATTTCAAAAGTGGTTGACTAAGAATTTTAATCAACCACTTTTGTAATCCATAACCACTTTTGTAATCCCTTACCACTTATGTAATCCTACGATTTTAGATCTGTTTTACAATTTTTGAAATCAAAGAGAACCACTTGTCACTGAGTAAAAAGCAAGATTTTTTTATGAAACTTTTTGAGTTGAATGAGGGATTACAAAAGTGTTGAGATTTCAAAAGTGGTTGACTAAGAATTTTTATCAACCACTTTTGTAATCCCTAACAACTTTTGTAATCCCCAACGACTTTTGTCATCCTACGATTTAAGATGTTTTTAAGAATTTTTGAAATCAAAGAGAACCACTGTCACTTTGAGTAAAAACGAAGATTTTTTTATGAAACTTTTTGTGTTGAATGAGGGATTACAAAAGTGGTTGAGATTTCAAAAGTGGTTGACTAAGAATTTTATCAACCACTTTTGTAATCCCTAACCACTTTTGTAATCCCCAACCTTTTTTTGTAA
This sequence comes from Modiolus philippinarum, assembly GCA_002080025.1. Lineage (NCBI taxonomy): Eukaryota > Metazoa > Mollusca > Bivalvia > Mytilida > Modiolidae > Modiolus > Modiolus philippinarum. The sequence continues at coordinate 185,671 of MJUU01015340.1, read as the reverse complement.
TCCTACGATTTTAAATGTTTTAATAATTTTTGAAATCAAAGGGAACCACTGTCACTTTGAGTAAAAACCAAGACTTTTTTATGAAACTCTTTAAGTTGAATGAGGGATTACAAAAGTGGTTGAGATTTCAAAAGTGGTTGACTAAGAATTTTTTTCAGTCACTTTTGTAATCCCTAACCACTTTTGTACTCCCTTACCACTTTTGTAATCATACGATTTTAGATCTGTTTTACAATGTTTGAAATCAAAGAGAACCACTTGTCACTTTGAGTAAAAAGCAAGATTTTTTATGAGACTTTTTGAGTTGAATGAGGGATTACAAAAGTGTTGAGATTTCAAAAGTGGTTGACTAAGAAATTTTATCAACCACTTTTGTAATCCCTAACCACTTTTGTAATCCCCAACCACTTTTGTCATCCTACGATTTTAGATGTTTTTAAGAATTTTTGAAATCAAAGAGAACCACTGTCACTTTGAGTAAAAAACGAAGATTTTTTATGAAACTTTTTGTGTTGAATGAGGGATTACAAAAGTGGTTGAGATTTCAAAAGTGGTTGACTAAGAATTTTTATCAACCACTTTTGTAATCCCTAACCACTTTTGTAATTCCCAACCTTTTTTGTAATCCTACGATGTTAAATATTTTAATAATTTTTGAAATCAAAGAGAACCACTGTCACTTTGAGTAAAAACCAAGACTTTTTTATGAAACTCTTTAAGTTGCATGAAGGATTACAAAAGTGGCTGAGATTTCAAAAGTGGTTGACTAGGAATTTTAATCAACCACTTTTGTAATCCATAACCACTTTTGTAATCCCTTACCACTTTTGTAATCCTACGATTTTAGATCTGTTTTACAATTTTTGAAATCAAAGAGAACCACTTGTCACTGAGTAAAAAGCAAGATTTTTTTTATGAAACTTTTTGAGTTGAATGAGGGATTACAAAAGTGTTGAGATTTCAAAAGTGGTTGACTAAGAATTTTTATCAATCACTTTTGTAATCCCTAACCACTTTTTTAATCCTTAACCACTTTTGTCATCCTACGATTTAAGATGTTTTTAAGAATTTTTGAAATCAAAGAGAACCACTGTCACTTTGAGTAAAAACGAAGATTTTTTTATGAAACTTTTTGTGTTGAATGAGGGATTACAAAAGTGGTTGAGATTTCAAAAGTGGTTGACTAAGAATTTTATCAACCACTTTTGTAATCCCTAACCACTTTTGTAATCCCCAACCTTTTTTTGTAATCCTACGATTTTAAATGTTTTAATAATTTTTGAAATCAAAGGGAACCACTGTCACTTTGAGTAAAAACCAAGACTTTTTTATGAAACTCTTTAAGTTGAATGAGGGATTACAAAAGTGGTTGAGATTTCAAAAGTGGTTGACTAAGAATTTTTTTCAACCACTTTTGTAATCCCTAACCACTTTTGTAATCCCTTACCACTTTTGTAATCCTACGATTTTAGATCTGTTTTACAATTTTTGAAATAAAAGAGAACCACTTGTCACTTTGAGTAAAAAGCAAGATTTTTTATGAGACTTTTTGAGTTGAATGAGGGATTACAAAAGTGTTGAGATTTCAAAAGTGGTTGACTAAGAAATTTTATCAACCACTTTTGTAATCCCTAACCACTTTTGTAATCCCTAACCACTTTTGTAATCCCCAACCACTTTTGTAATCCTACGATTTTAGATGTTTTTCATAATTTTTGAAATCAAAGAGAACCACTGTCACTTTGAGTAAAAACAAAGATTTTTTTATGAAATTCTTTTAAGTTGAATGGGGGATTACAAAAGTGGTTGAGATTTCAAAAGTGGTTGACTAATAATTTTTATCAACCACTTTTCTAATCCCTAACCTCTTTTGTAATACCTAATCACTCTTGTAATCCTACGATTGCAAATGTGGTTTAGAATTTTTGAAATCGAGAACCACTGTCATTTTGAGTAAAAATTAAGACTTTTTATGAAACTCTTTGAGTTGAATGAGGGATTACAAAAGTGGTTGAGATTTCAAAAGTGGTTGACTAAAAATTTTTATCAACCACTTTTGTAATCCCTAACCACTTTTGTAATCCCCAACCACTTTTGTAATCCTACGATTTTAGATCTTTTTTAAGAAATTTTTAAATCAAAGAGAACCACTGTCACTTTGAGTAAAAACCACGATTTTTTTTATGAAACCCTTTGAATTGAATGAGGGATTACAAAAGTGGTTGACTAAGAATTTTTATCAACCACTTTTGTAATCCCTAACCACTTTTGTAATCCTAAGATTTTAGATCTGTTTTAGAATTTAAGAAATCAAAGAGAACCACTGTCACTTTGAGTGAAAACCAAGATTTTTTAATGAAACTTTTTGAGTTGAATGAGGGATTACAAAAGTGGTTGACTACGATTTTTTTAACCACTTTTGTAATCCCCATCCACTTTTGTAATCGCACGATTTAAAATATGGTTTAGTTTATTTGAAATATAGAACTACTGTCACTTTAAGTAAAGATCGACATTATTTTGATGAAACTCTTTGAGTTGAACAAGGGATTACAAAATGGGTTAAGATTTCAAAAGTGGTTGACTAAGAAGTTTTATCAATCACTTTTCTAATCCCTAACCACTTTTGTTATCCCATGATTTCAAATGTGGTTTAGAGTTTTTGAAATCCAGAATCACTGTTTCTTTGAAGATCAACATTTTTTATGAAACTTTTTGAGTTGAATTAGGGATTACACAATTAGCTGTGATTTCAAAAGTGGTTGACTTAGAATTTTTATCAACCATTTTTATAATCCTTAACATTTGTAATCCCTATATTTCAAATGTTGTTTAGTAATTTTGAAATCCAGAACTACTATCACTTTAAGTAAAGATTGATATTCTTTTTATTAAACTCTTCGATTGAATAAGGGATTACAAAAGTGGTTTAGATTTCAAAAGTGGTTGTTTGAGAAATTTTATTAACCACTTTTGTAATCCGGCGATTTCAAATGTGGCTTAGTATTTTTGAAATCCAGAACAAATGTCACTTAGAGTAAAGATTTACTTTTCTTTGATGAAACTCTTTGATTTGAATGAGGGATTACAAAAGTTCCTGACAATATTTTCATCAACATTTTTTGTAATCCCTTACCACTTTTGTAACCCCTCACAACTTTTGTACTCCCTTGATACCAAATATGAAGATTGATTCTGCCGCCAACCCTATTAAGGTGATTAGCACTTTTGAAACCCCATTGTATAGGGCCATCTTATATATCCAATATTAATTTTCAATGCAAATTGTGTCCGACACGCCATAAAAAATACAACCATAGATTTTTAAAGTGGTTAGGGATATCAAAAGTGGTTAATTACAAATTGCTATCAACAACTTTTGTAATCCCAACCACATTCTAGTTCGCCTCAACGAAGTTGAGGGGGACTATTGGAGTACCCCAAGTGTGTCTGCGTCCGCGTTGATATCCACGTCATCGTCCGCGTCCGCATTTAGGCTTATATCTATATAAAAGTAACTTTGCATGCAGGTGCATCTTGCGTTTACTCACAGCCTCCAAGAAAATTAGGTCTCTCTGACCTATATTTTCTGCTTAAGTGGCTTGCATTAAAATTTACATCCAAGTTCATATCTCAGTAACTACATTTGACATGATCATCTAACTGTGCATATGCATGCATCTCAGATGGCAAGTCAGCAAAATTTGGTCACTTTGACCTACATTTTCCGCTTGAGCGACTTAAATTCAAGTTTACTTCCGAGTTCAGATCACAGTCACTGTACATGGTAGGATCGTCTAACCTTGCACATGCATGCAACTTTGATAGTAGGTCAGCATCCAGGCAAATCTTGGTCACTTTGACCTATATTTTCAGCCTGAGTGACTTACATTCAAGTTGATGTTCGAGTTCAGATCCAAGTCACTCTACATGGTAGGATTATCTAACCTTGCATATGCATGCATCTGTGATAGTAGATCAACATCCATTCAAAATTGGGTCACTTTGACCTTCATTTTCCGCTTGAGTGTCTTACATACAAGTTTATGTCCAACTTCAAATCTTAGTCACTGTACATGGTAGGATCCTCTCACCTTGCATATTCATCCAACTCTGATGGTAGGTCAGCATCCAGACAAAATGAGGTCACTTTGACCTATATTTTTGGCCTGAGTGCTTTACATTCAAGGTTACGCCAAAGTTCAGATCTCGGATACTGTACATGGTACAATGATCTTGCATGTGCATGTGCATACATTTATAGTAGATGAGCATCCAGACAAAATTAGGTCTCTTTAACCTACATCTTATGCATGATCAACTAACATTAATGTATACATCCGAGTTCATATTTCAGTAACTGTATATTATAGGTTCATGTAACTATGCATATGCATGCATTTTTGATAGTATGTCAGCATTCAGGCAAAATTGGGCTGCTGTGACGATGTACCATAACGAGGCGAACTTTGTAATCGTTGGTTACCTATGTTTTAATCCCAGCCTTTTTTGTAATGCTTTGAACTACAAATGTGGTAAAGATTCCAGAAGATGTTCGTTTATATCTTCCACCAACCCTTATTACAGCGACAACCCTTTTAAAAACGACCACTTGAGATATCTGATACTATTGTTCAGTTAGTTCAAATTGTGTAAGATACCCCACATGCAGGATCCAATGGCGTCATTTATTTATAGAATTGCCAACGCCCCGTAAGCGTTGGATCGATTGCCCCGAAGCATTAGATCAATCGCCCCTAAGCAGAAAGTTTCGAGTGCATCTTGCATTTAATTAACACTGCCCCATATGAATGTGTACCTGCACTGATTGCCGCCGACGGTCTTGATTCAACTGGGATCTATCTATTGCATCTATAACTTTGGTCCATGCCATAAATAGGCACCCGCTCCCACTGGTGCTCACATTGAAGGGGGGTGATGGAAACTTGGGAACATTCTCAGACACCCGATCAAAGTCCCTTTGATATCCAGAAAAAATCCTACAAGAGATCCATTTTTTATCTTACACCAAATAAAATTGGCCTAGATTGCACCGACTGTACAATTGTAGGGCTCGTGTGAGCGATGGTTACATAGGGTATCGAATTGGTTAGAGCTGAGATCGCTGCAATGATCCCGGGGGATATTATCGCGATTCTTAGCACCCTGCTCGAAGAGGTAGATGAAGTTGGCATTCTCCCGGATCGATTGCTTGAAGTAATTTTGACAATATTCTACGTTATTATGGCGACCGCACACGTTGTATTCTTCGCTTTGCTTGCTCAGCATCATAGTCGTAGAAAAACTATGATATGCTTTTGAGAGGGGTTGAGGTCGCAAGGGTCGCACACGTCGCTTTCATGCTCGAAAAAGTATTTGTAACCGCTTGGTTTGGGTGGTGGCTTCATCATGTTAACGACGTCGATCATGGAACGGGGATAGTTATCCTTGTTCGATAGAAGGTCACGGAAATCGTCTTTCGTAAGCCTTTGCCCCAGCACCCAACACAGCAGCTGGTGTATAGGCTGGTAGAGTCGATCGTAGTCGAGTAGTCCATCAGGAGGAGGTTATTCAGCAGCGTTGTTTTTTTCTCAGTCCGATTTCATGATGATCAGAACTAAGACGGATGGATTCGGAAGCAGAACGTGGTTATGCCTACTCGCAGTAGGCTGATCGTAGGTGAGGTTTTCAACATCTATACAAATTGGCAATGCACGGCCTGAAATACCGAAGTAAGCAGTCGCACTCTATGAAAGCTGCGATAAGAAGATGCTGGCCTCCTTCGATGCCATTCCTAATCCCAGTGTCCTCGAAACTTCGAGCATGGAAGACAAATTATCGATACCACAGCAAGATTTGGGGTGAGCTTTGGGGGAAAGGGTACGGATGAACTAGCCGAAGGTAAAAAAACTACATAATCAAGTCCAGCGCCAATTCTAGAAGTGTTGCGAGATGGTAGGGTAGTTAGAACGAGACTTAGGCTGAAGATCTCCCAGATATTAGTGCCTTTTCTCGCCAAAACCGAGGTTTCAAGTAGTACTGTTATGTGGTAGAAATGACCAATAAATTATTGTAAATTTAAGTCAGCAATATTAAAACAAAATTGGCTCAAAATTAACTTTTAATAAGACGAAAAAAATAATGATTTACAAATTAATACAATATATGACTTATCTGACAATAATGAAGTCCAAGTAAATATCCAAAT
>MJUU01015340.1:164233-178060 GCA_002080025.1 Modiolus philippinarum | reverse complement strand
TAATAACCTTGACCATTGTTTATTGTAAACAAGTTACATAACTAGGCCAAACAAATTACATTATTTTAAGGCCATACAAAATAAAAACAATGAATACAATGCATTATAGAATGTTAACAATATTTAATTATCTATATCAGTCCCTCCTGAGCATCATCGACGTCTTCTCCAAGGACGGCTGACTAGTGCCGCTCAAGAATAAGAAAGGTGCTTCTTGCCGGATGCCTTTCGGACAATCTTCAAGGATCGCAAACCAGAGAAGCTATGGACCAATAAATGCACAGAAATTTATAATCGTGAGATCATGTATCTTCTCCGGAAGCGCGACGTGGAGTTCCACCTCAGCGAGAACGAAGAGAAGTCGAGAGTGGTGGAATGCTGGTGTCGTAGCATGAAGGAGAAGGTGTTAAAGTACTTCTCGGCCACTTTCACGGGTACTTGTCTCCCCGTCTTGAATGATCTCGTCCGCCTATTTTATACCACCAAGCTTCGATGAATCAAGCTAAATCCAACCGCCGCCACCAGAAAGAACGCCAGACCAAGGTCGTCTTGAACCTTTACGGGGATCTCTCACCAATGAAGCTGCAGCGATTCGACGTCGGAGATAAAGTCCGGATCACCAAGAAAATGAACACATTGAAGAAGTGATATACTCTGGGCTGGACCTAGGGTATTTTCCCTAATCTCTCAAGCCTTTAATACGCATCCACAGACCTATTGCCTCAAAGAATTCAATGACGATGAGATAAGCAGGTTTTAATTCCTGGAAAAAGCAATCCGACCGGCAATAAGCCCCATCGGTTATCTTTTCGGTCCCTCGAGAGAGATACCAGAAAGACTATGGTGTACCAGCCCTAGTAAGTGGTGTGAAAACCCTCAAACGACATGATTGAAGCAATTGAACAATGTCTAATAATATCGCCAACCCTTCGTCTGGACCTACTAGACTTGTTCTTGTTTTATAGTTTATCCTAGCCTGCAAGGTTGCTGCCAGCTCCTGCCATTTCTTAGCGTACCATCCCGTGGCCACTTGCTCGTCTGTTTGGACCCCTCTGGCAATTAGCGGGTTGCATGCCCTATCGATATCCGACGCACCACCTTACCTCCTGCTATGAGTTAGCACTTTGCCATCTCTATCTCGATGCGGTCATAGCGTTTCTTCACCACTTCGAGGGTTTCACAGAGCTCTGCTTCTAGGTCAACCGCGATACCTATCAGGCTATCCTTCATCATGAGGTTGACCCTTCTCTTCGTGACGGCGTCCTAGCTATCACGTGGCCATCCATGACTGGTGATTCGTTGATGGCTCATATTAAGATCCTGATACATCCGCAAGATGGGCATGTGCTTGGTAGAGTGATTTCTGATCTTATCCATTTATCTTTAGCACAAAGATGACCTCCTCGAGCGTCCTTCCTTCCTTCCGGAATGATCTTAGGTACGTACAGGCAAAAGTGCCCGCAGATCACGTCGCCGCGCCGCTGGAGCTTATCGATATAATATCGAATTTCTGGTCGCAGATATTCGACAATTTCGACTTTGAGGCCTCCATAATCATGTCAGCACGTCCAGTGCTTGACGGGTACATCACCGTCGTCGTGATTTAGTATGCTGCATTTGATGGGTTTCGGAGTGGGTGGTAGGGCGTCTGAATCGAGGGCCGTGGCAGCTTCTCTGTGGGGCATATCGGGAAAATGCCGTACACTCGTATGCTTCTCATTTATTTAGACCTGGAAGTAATCATCCGCCAGGATATGGATCTCATCCGGCAGGATATAAAGCTTATCGTTTGAGGAGGAGGGATTTCTTTGAGGATTCAAGGGTGAGAACGTGGTGAAGCCGCTGTAGATGTTATTCATTGAGCTGTACTCTTCCTTGGCCGTATCTAGGCACTCCTAAATTTCTGCGAAGGTTAACACGCTCTCGAACAAGTTCTTCACGCTTTTAACCTTTGAAATCAAAGAGAACCACTGTCACTTTGAGTAAAAACCAAGACTTTTTTTATGAAACTCTTTAAGTTGAATAAGATTACAAAAGTTGTTGAGATTTCAAAAGTGGTTGACTAAGAATTTTTATCAACCACTTTTGTAATCCCTAACCACTTTTGTAATCCCTTACCACTTTTGTAATCCTACGATTTTAGATCTGTTTAACAATGTTTGAAATCAAAAAGAACCACTTGTCACTTTGAGTAAATACACATTGTTGAACTTAGTCATTTATTGGGTGAAGAATAATAGAGGGTACACAGTAATCCTCCTACAGTTTTGATGCTAGGAAGCTTTTATTTTGCAGTTCATTTGTACCTATATCAAAGATGTGCATGTGGTATGTATTTTGATTTCGGTTCTTTTTTTTCAAAAATATACATTGTTAAACTTTTCATCTTTTGGTTATATAGTAATAGAGGGTACATAATTTATTTGTGCAACCTAGAGTAACATGTGTTTAGCGGGGGCATCATATATTTCTTACAGACACAAATATTTCTAAAAAAATCCCAATTTGATTCAACCTTGCGCGGGGGCATGTCATCCTCTAGTTTTCATGAAACTGTTTGAGTTCAGTTGAGTTCCACTTAGGAAGGATCAGCTGGCAGAGAGGTTAAAACAGCCAATGGAAAGCTGAAGAAAAAAAATCAAAGTGACGTCCAAGTGCGAAGTCTTAGGAAGAGTATACAGCACGGTGACCCTCGAAACACTGAAGCCACATGATATGGAAACATTCATTATGTTCATGCAAATGAGCCACGGCATAATCCGAAGCAAGATATCAAAGGCCCTAGCAGAGAAGAGAGGGTTGAAGTTGCAACTGCTCCCCCGGGTGGAGATGGCGAAGATCGCTCCGACACCAATATATCTACGAAACCCGATATTTCTTGTCAACCTTGACCACCATCACCAAGTCGTTAAACCTGGACCAGGTGATAGCGCAAATTGGGGAAAAGATCACGGAGGGATGGCAAATTTCCAGAGTTGAGGTAGTGGCTGGACCCTTGGACACATTGAAGAGGATTCAGTTGAATGAATACAAACAACTCGCGGGAAGCTCATATATCCCACTTTCCAAGAATCTGGCAGCCAAAAAGGCAATGATCAATATTCAAATAACATAATACCGAAGTCAAAATAATGATCTGAAGTTTTTCAAATGGTCTATCCTCTCGGCGCTTCATCAGGGGGAGGTAGACCATAAACGTACTAATCGAGTGACTTTATACGCGAAGTGGCTATCCAGCTCAAGCTCGATGGGATCAATTTCCGGTCTCACTCCGTGCGATATATAGGTTGGAGAAGCTAAATGAGGGCATCAAGGTGAACGTCTACGAGCTCGACGGGGTGAAGAATGGAGGGGTCTGCCCTCTGCCGATCTGCAAAAGAGAAGACGGCGGGCGCAGTTCTTGGATCGTTTGCTATTGGCTATATTGGCTAATGCTGAGACAAGACACTACACGGTAATTCATCTACATCGGTTTTTGACGGCGCAGGTAACCGATCACGATGAGAAAGCTTACCTCTGACGCCGGTACCTTAACACCTTCACCTGGCAAGATGTTTGGACAAGCACATATTGTATTGCGGCCAGAAGTAGGCAGGAGAAATCGAGATGCCGGGCGAAGGAACCTTCGTTAGTTTTAAGAATCACATCTAATCCGATCGCTGTAGGTACCCTTCTTCGTCTACGCAGTGCTTCACGACCAAAATCGAGCCTAAGCCGGCGAAGTTGGCGTTGATGGAATCCTGCAGCTACTTGAGCGCATGCTGAAGTCTACCGCCCAGAAGCTAGAAGGGGACAGGCTCTCAAAATCCGTTACCAAAGTCATCTAGAAGCGCATTACATCGGGGTTCTGCTACCGTATTAAGTGTTTCGATGAGACGATATATATCATAGAGCCAACCGATGACCTACATCCTGCAGAGAAAATGGGAGGACATGGGTGAGATCATCATGGACCGGCAGACGAACGATATATATCAGCAGAAAGACTTCAAGAAGCCCGAGAAGATGGAAGAGGGGGGCGGGCAAGAAGGTCTTTGCGGAAGCCACCAAGTGCTTCATCTGCGACCAGGAGCTCAGGAGAAGATAGGGTAAGACAATGTAAGAGGCAACTGTCATTTCACGGGTAGATTCAGATGGGTCACGTACAGTGATTGCAACCTCAATCACAAGGCAATAAAAAATCATCCCGTTCATCTTTCATAATCTGGAATGCTACGATGTTAATCTCCTCATCAAGGCACTGGGCGCCAACAAGGGCAAGATTGGCTGAAAACCTAACAAGGAAGAACGCTACATCTTTTTTCACCAAGAGCATACCAGTCGACGAGTACAAGGATAAAAAGGAAACTTGCGTTGTCTTGCTCATTCCACATTTTCCGAAAATTTCCGTTTATGTGCATGAAGCATCATGGACTCAATCCGGCGCACTGCAACACCGCACCAGGATTAACCTACGATGCAGCACTCAAGGTGAGCTCGAGCTAATCACCGACCCCAATATGCTGCGCTGGGTTTGGCTGGGATACCCATGGTTTCTTAGAAATATGCCTGGACGAACAACCCCTACGTGCAGAGCTACGACCCGCGCAAACCAACCAACTATACCAATAACTTCTACGGATGGCGATGAGTCGGGCACCTCCCGCCAAAGTGGATTGACATCTCGGAATATCTCCGCATGCTCGGCGAGGAGGATGGGCAAGGACTGACATGAAAAATATACCTTGCGTTTTATAAAAGTCTAATGTTTTTTTTATCAAAATTCTAACGCCCTTAAAATACTGAGGCTTCATTCCGTGTATGGCACTTGGTGGATGTCCTTGGTACTGGATTTTGGCTTCCTTTTTTGATTTTTTTTTGGTGATAAGTACTTCTTTAAGATTATGGCCTTCCATATCATTTGATTCCAATGCTGCTGATGAGAGGTTACTCTTTGAAACACGTGTACAGCATATCGAAATTTACTGTTTATTATGCAACTTCTTTTTTTTTGTATTTTTGAAACCATTGGACCCATGCCGCTGCTTGTGTACCAGAGGCCTTCGAGGGTATTCACCAGGCCAATAGTCGAAATAATCTGACATGAAAAATGTGCCTTGCGTTTTGTAGAAATTTACTGCTTTTTAATCAAAATTCTAACCCCCCTTAAAAATACTGAGGCTTCATTCCGTGTATTGCACTCGGTGGATGTCCTTAGTACTGGATTTGGCTTCCTATTATGATATTTTGGTAGTGAGTACATCTTTTTTTGGATTATGGCTTTCCTTATCATTTGATTCTTATGCTGCTGCTGGGAGGTTGCTCCTTGATACACGTGTACAGCATAACGAAATTTGCTATTTATTATGCAACTTTGGTAATTTTGTATTTTTTATATCTTAGAAGTTGATCTCGAGTACCCCAAGGAACTCCACGATCACCAAAACGGCTTTCCCTTCGCACCGGAATTTAAGGAGAATAACTGATTCAGGAAGCTGGTGGCCAACCTCCACGACAAGGAGAAGTACGTGTTCCACTACGTGAATCTAAAGAAGTACCTTGCATTTGGGTCCGAAGACGAAGATCCATCGTGTCCTCCGGTTTACCCAGAGCCCACGGTTTAGGGCGTACGTGGTGAAGAATACCGCTTGCAGGGCCTTGGTCACCAACAACTTCGAGAAGACTTCTTCAAACTCATGGTCATATTCTTGCGTGGAGAGTATTCGGAACAAGGTGGAGATGCGACTGGTCAATAGCGATACCAACAGGAAGCTGGTGGCGACACCTTCTTCAGTGAGGATCTGGCTGCGGTCCACCTGCATAGCACAAAGCTGGTTTTCGATTAACCGATCTATCCTGACCTATCGAAGGCCCTGACGTCCAAGTTCGTCTATGATTATCTCAAGCCCAAGTATGGTGACCGAGCCAGCAACTGCTACACTAATACGGATAGCCTGCTTTGAGATATTCGGACGTGGACTTATATAAGAATATGGCCTAGAGTGCGCAGCAGTGTTCGACACCTCCAACTACGCTGCAGACCATGCTTCCTGTATCTATACTAGAGTCAATAAGAAAGTGCTCGGCAAGTTCAAAGGTGAGTTTGCCGACCACCCGATGATCGAGAACATTAGCCTTCAAAGTGGATCAAGCGCGGAGTGCAAGAAGGTTAAAAGCGTGAAGAACTTGTTCGAGAGCGTGTTAACCTTCGCAGAATTTTAGGAGTGCCTAGATACGGCCAAGGAAGAGTACAGCTCAATGAATAGCATCCACAGCCGGCTTCACCACGTTCTCACCCTAGAATCCTCAAAGAAATCCCTCCTCCTCAAACGATAAGCTTTATATCCTGCCGGATGAGATCCATATCCTGGCGGATGGTTACTTCCAGGTCTAAATAAATGAGAAGCATACGAGTGTACGGCATTTTCCCGATATGCCCCACAGTGAAGCTGCCACGGCCCTCGATTCAGACGCCCTACCACCCTCTCCGAAACCCATCAAATGCAGCATACTAAATCACGACGACGGTGATGTACCCGTCAAGCACTGGACGTGCTGACATGACCATGGAGGCCTCAAAGTCGAAATTGTCGAATATCTGCGACCAGAAATTCGATATTATATCGATAAGCTCCAGCGGCGCGGCGACGTGATCTGCAAGCACTTTTGCCTGTACGTACCTAAGATCATTTCGGAAGGAAGGACGCTCGAGGAGGTCATCTTTGTGCTAAAGATAAATGGATAAGATCAGAAATCACTCTACCAAGCACATGCCCATCTTGCGGATGTATCAGGATCTTAATATGAGCCATCAACGAATCACCAGTCTTGGATGGCCACGTGATAGCTAGGACGCCGTCACGAAGAGAAGGGTCAACCTCATGATGAAGGATAGCCTGATAGGTATCGCGGTTGACCTAGAAGCAGAGCTCTGTGAAACCCTCGAGGTGGTGAAGAAACGCTATGACCGCATTGAGATAGAGATGGCAAAGTGCTAATTCATAGCAGGAGGTAAAGTGGTGCGTATGATATCGATAGGGCATGCAACCCGCAAATTGCCAGAGGGGTCCAAACATACGAGCAAGTGGCTACGGGATGGTACGCTAAGAAATGGCAGGAGCTGGCAGCAAGCTTGCAGGCTAGGATAAACTATAAAACAAGAACAAGTCTAGTAGGTCCAGACGAAGGGTTAGCGATATTATTAGACATTGTTCAATTGCTTCAATGATGTCGTTTGAGGGTTTTCACACCACTTACTAGGGCTGGTACACCATAGCCTTTCTGGTATCTCTCTCGAGGGACCGAAAAGATAACCGATGGGGCTTATTGCCGGTCGGATTGCTTTTTCCAGGAATTAAAACTTGCTTATCTCATCGTCGTTGAATTCTTTGAGGCAATAGGTGTGTGGATGCGTATTAAAGGCTTGAGAGATTAGGGAAAATACCCTAGGTCCAGCCCAGAGTATATCACTTCTTCAATGTGTTCATTTTCTTGGTGATCCGGACTTTATCTCCGACGTCGAATCGCTGCAGCTTCATTGGTGAGAGATCCCCGTAAAGGTTCAAGACGACCTTGGCCTGGCGTTCTTTCTGGTGGCGGCGGTTGGATTTAGCTTGATTCATCGAAGCTTGGTGGTATAAAATAGGCGGACGAGATCATTCAAGACGGGGAGACAAGTGCCCGTGAAAGTGGCCGAGAAGTACTTTAACACCTTCTCCTTCATGCTACGACACCAGCATTCCACCACTCTCGACTTCTCTTCGTTCTCGCTGAGGTGGAACTCCACGTCGCGCTTCCGGAGAAGATACATGATCTCACGATTATAAATTTCTGTGCATTTATTGGTCCATAGCTTCTCTGGTTTGCGATCCTTGAAGATTGTCCGAAAGGCATCCGACAAGAAGCACCTTTCTTATTCTTGAGCGGCACTAGTCAGCCGTCCTTGGAGAAGACGTCGATGATGCTCAAGAGAGACTGTTATTGATAATTAGATATTGTTAACATTCTATAATGCATTGTATTCATTGTTTTTATTTTGTATGGCCTTAAAATAATGTAATTTGTTTGGCCTAGTTATGTAACTTGTTTACAATAAACAATGGTCAAGGTTATTAAACCTTAGAACATGTAGATTTTTCTAGAACATTGACTTAATATTTAACACATAGAAATTTCTAGAAGTTTTCCTTACATAATCATTTTAGTCATTTGATTATCAGTTGATATGGAATGTTCCAGTAATATCTTGTGAATGATTTTTCTAGAAAGAATAAATGTATATATATCAAGTAGCAGAAAAGGGTTAGGTCAGTCAGTTTAATAAGTTTACAAGGATTAATTGGTTTATACAGGATTATTACGCACATCTTTTGTATTGGAAATCGACATCAGTTATTGTGAATCTATTATCAACTATTTAGTGAGGATTATAAGGAATTATACATCTGGACATTTATTGGTGGACTTAATGGAACTAATTATTTGGATATTTACTTGGACTTCATTATTGTCAGATAAGTCATATATTGTATTAATTTGTAAATCATTATTTTTTCGTCTTATTAAAAGTTAATTTTGAGCCAGTTTTGTTTTAACATTGCTGACTTTAATTTACAATAATTTATTGGTCATTTCTACCACATAACAGTACTACTTGAAACCTCGGTTTTGGCGAGAAAAGGCACTAATATCTGGGAGATCTTCAGCCTAAGTCTCGTTCTAACTACCCTATCATCTCGCAACACTTCTAGAATTGGCGCTGGACTTGAATTATGTAGTTTTTTTACCTTCGGCTAGTTCATCCGTACCCTTTCCCCCAAAGCCCACCCCAAATCTTGCTGTGGTATCGATAATTTGTCTTCCGTGCTCGAAGTTTCGAGGACAGTGGGATTAGGAATGGCATCGAAGGAGGCCAGAATCTTCTTATCGCAGCTTTCATTGCGTGCGACTGCTTACTTCGGTATTTCAGGCCGTGAATTGCCAATTTGTATAGATGTTGAAAACCTCACCTACGATCAGCCTACTGCGAGTAGGCATAACCATCCGTCTTAGTTCTGATCATCATGAAATCGGACTGAGAAAAAAACAACGCTGCTAAATAACCTCCTCCTGATGGACTACTCGACTACGATCGACTCTACCAGCCTATACACCAGCTGCTGTGTTGGGTGCTGAGGCAAAGGCTTACGAAAGACGATTTCCGTGACCTTCTATCGAACAAGGATAACTATCCCCGTTCCATGATCGACGTCGTTAACATGATGAAGCAACCACCCAAACCAAGCGGTTACAAATACTTTTTCGAGCAAGAAAGCGACGTGTGCGACCCTTGCGACCTCAACCCCTCTCAAAAGCATATCATAGTTTTTCTACGACTCTGATGCTGAGCAAGCAAAGCGAAGAATACAACGTGTGCGGTCGCCATAATAACGTTGAATATTGTCAAAATTACTTCAAGCAATCGATCCGGGAGAATGCCAACTTCATCTACCTCTTCGAGCAGGGTGCTAAGAATTGCGATAATATCCCCCGGGATCATTGCAGCGATCTCAGCTCTAACCAATTCGATACCCTATGTAACCATCGCTCACACGAGCCCTACAATTGTAAAGTCGGTGCAATCTAGGCCAATTTTATTTGGTCTAAGATAAAAAATGGATCTCTTGTAGGATTTTTTCTGGATATCAAAGGGACTTTGATCGGGTGTCTGAGAATGTTCCCAAGTTTCCATGACCTCCCCTTCAATGTGAGCACCAGTGGGAGCGGGTGCCTATTTATGGCATGGACCAAAGTTATAGATGCAATAGATAGATCCCAGTTGAATCAAGACCGTCGGCGGCAATCAGTGCAGGTACACATTCATATGGGGCAGTGTTAATTAAATGCAAGATGCACTCGAAACTTTCTGCTTAGGGGCGACTGATCTAATGCTTCGGGGCAATCGATCCAACGCTTACGGGGCGTTGGCAATTCTATAAATAAATGACGCCATTGGATCCTGCAGGAGACCAAGTCCAGTATCCAGGCTTACCATATGCAGTGTCACCTAGATAAAATAGGTCTAAGCTGCGACATCCCCAAGATATTCAAGCACTAGCGACGTAATCTAGTGGACGATTACAACAGATACACAGAGCACTATACCCATTTCTGATGTGAAACTTTTATAACAATAGATTTGATGGTATTTTACATACACAATTTGTACAGAACACAAATAATAGTAACAAAAGACTGTCCTTTAACATTGTTATTCAAAAGTGATTATTGATTTATTAATGGCTGATGACAGAATTAAACAAATTACTTTTGAAATCTTAAACATTAGCAATGAGGGGATATGGAGTAAATGTACATGAGACAAAGCCTCTACAAATACATGGTAAAAGAAAGCAATGGAACAACACTTGTATTTTTGTTCTTCATCTTGCAGTCACCATGAGGCCTTCAACAATAACCTTTACATCTTGTAGTCACTTCAAGACAGCCCCTCGCGCCGGTTAGAGAGTAATTCATTGCTAATTATCGAGCAACGCCACAGCCATGCTCAACAGTTTTTGAGTTTTTGAATCCAGGATAATATTTCTATGGGGTATCTTGTATTGGTGGTCTTATACAATTATATTTCAAAAGTGGTTATTGCTTTAATAGGAATTGGTGGAAAATATAAAAGAACGACTTTTGAATCTGTAACACATTTGTAATCAAGGGATTACAAAAGTGGTTGATTACAATTTCTCATCACCCACTTTTGAAATCCCCAACTCATTTTGAAATCCAGGATAATACTGCAATTGGGTATCTTACTCAACTTGTACTTAACAACAATACAATATATATAAGATGGCCATGTACAATTGTATTTCAAAAGTGGTTATTGCTTTAGTAATGGTATGTTGAAGATCTAAGCGAACGACTTTTGAAATCTACACATTTGTTATCTAAGGATTACTAAAGTGGTTAAGTTTACAAAAGTGATTGGGATTACAAAAGTGGTTGACAGCAATTTCTTATCAACCGCTTTTTAAATCCATGGTAATATTTGTATGGGGTATTTTGCATAATTTTTATATAACATCTTAGTTGGCCCTATACATTTGGATTTCAGAAGTGGTTCTTACCTTAATAAGGAGTGTTGGAAGATATAAATGAACGCCTTTTGGAATCTGTACCACATTTTTTATCAAGGATTACAAAAAGTGGTCGAGATTACAAAAGTGGTTGGGGTTACAAAAGTGGTTGATAGCAATTTCTCATCAACTTTTTTTGAAATCCAAGATAATATTTTTATGGGGTATCTTACACAATTTGAACTAACTGAACATAAGTATCAGATATCTCAAGTGGCCGTTTTTAAAAGGGTTGTCGCTGTATAAGGGTTGGTGGAAGACATAAACGAACATCTTTTGGAATCTTTACCACATTTGTAGTTCAAAGCATTACAAAAAAGGCTGGGATTAAAACATAGGTAACCAACGATTACAAAGTTCGCCTCGTTATGGCACATCGTCACAGCAGCCCAATTTTGCCTGAATGCTGACATACTATCAAAAATGCATGCATATGCATAGTTACATGAACCTATAATATACAGTTACTGAGATATGAACTCGGATGTATACATTAATGTTAGTTGATCATGCATAAGATGTAGGTTAAAGAGAAATAATTTTGTCTGGATGCTCATCTACTATAAATGTATGCACATGCACATGCAAGATTATCGTACCATGTACAGAATCCGAGACTGAACTTTGGCGTAACCTTGAATGTAAAGCACTCAGGCCAAAAATATAGGTCAAAGTGACCTAATTTTGTCTGGATGCTGACCTACCATCAGAGTTGGATGAATATGCAAGGTTAGAGGATCCTACCATGTACAGTGATTTGAAGTTGGACATAAACTTGTATGTAAGACACTCAAGCGGAAAATGTAGGTCAAAGTGACCCAATTTTGAATGGATGTTGATCTACTATCACAGATGCATGCATATGCAAGGTTAGATAATCCTACTATGTAGAGTGACTTGGATCTGAACTCCAACATCAACTTGAATGTAAGTCACTCAGGCTGAAAATATAGGTCAAAGTGACCAAGATTTGCCTGGATGCTGACCTACTATCAAAGTTGCATGTATGTGCAAGGTTAGACGATCCTACCATGTACAGTTACTGTGATCTGAACTCGGAAGTAAACTTGAATGTAAGTCGCTCAAGCGGAAAATGTAGGTCAAAGTGACCAAATTTTGCTGACTTGCCATCTGAGATGCATGCATATGCACAGTTAGATGATCATGTCAAATGTAGTTACTGAGATATGAACTTGGATGTAAATTTTAATGCAAGCCACTTAAGCAGAAAATATAGGTCAGAGAGACCTAATTTTCTTGGAGGCTGTGAGTAAACGCAAGATGGACCTGCGTGCAAATGTAGTTACTGAGATATGAACTTGGATGTAAATTTTAATGCAAGCCACTCAAGCAGAAAATATAGGTCAGAGAGACCTTATGTTCTTGGAGGCTGTGAGTAAACGGAAGATGCACCTGCATGCAAAGTTTGATGACCTAACCCTGCATAGTTACGTAGATATAAGCCTAAATGCGGACGCGGACGATGACGTGGATATCAACGCGGACGCAGACACTTGGGGTACTCCAATAGTCCCCCTCAACTTCGTTGAGGCGAACTAGAATGTGGTTGGGATTACAAAAGTTGTTGATAGCAATTTGTAATTATTCACTTTTGAAATCCCTAACCACTTTAAAAATCTATGGCAGTATTTTTTATGGCGTGTCGGACACAATTTGCATTGAAAATTAATATTGGATATATAAGATGGCCCTATACAATGGGGTTTCAAAAGTGCTAATCACCTTAATAGGGTTGGCGGCAGAATCAATCTTCATATTTGGTATCAAGGGAGTACAAAAGTTGTGAGGGGTTACAAAAGTGGTAAGGGATTACAAAAAAATGTTTATGAAAATATTGTCAGGAACTTTTGTAATCCCTCATTCAAATAAAAGAGTTTCATCAAAGAAAAGTAAATCTTTACTTTAAGTGACATTTGTTCTGGATTTCAAAAATACTAAGCCACATTTGAAATCGCCGGATTACAAAAGTGGTTATGGATTACAAAAGTGGTTAATAAAATTTCTCAAACAACCACTTTTGAAATCTAAACCACTTTTGTAATCCCTTATTCAATCGAAGAGTTTCATAAAAAGAATATCAATCTTAACTTAAAGTGATAGTAGTTCTGGATTTCAAAATTACTAAACAACATTTGAAATATAGGGATTAAAAATGTTAAGGATTATAAAAATGGTTGATAAAAATTCTAAGTCAACCACTTTTGAAATCACAGCTAATTTTGTAATCCCCAATTCAACTCAAAAAGTTTCATAAAAAAATGTTGATCTTCAAAGAGACAGTGATTCTGGATTTCAAAAACTCTAAACCACATTTGAAATCATGGGATAACAAAAGTGGTTAGGGATTACAAAAGTGATTGATAAAAAATCTTAGTCAACCACTTTTGAAATCTTAACCCATTTTGTAATCCCTTGTTCAACTCAAAGAGTTTCATCAAAATAATGTCGATCTTTACTTAAAGTGACAGTAGTTCTATATTTCAAATAAACTAAACCATATTTTAAATCGTGCGATTACAAAAGTGGATGGGGGATTACAAAAGTGGTTAAAAAATCGTAGTCAACCACTTTTGTAATCCCTCATTCAACTCAAAAAGTTTCATTAAAAAAATCTTGGTTTTTACTCAAAGTGACAGTGGTTCTCTTTGATTTCAAAAATTCTAAAACAGATCTAAAATCTTAGGATTACAAAAGTGGT